>JAPQWV010001406.1:0-90334 GCA_027422505.1 Craterostigma plantagineum | reverse complement strand
GAAGAGAAGCGCGAGCAAATGACACTCCAAGAAAACACAAATCAAAGGAGGAGTCTAGAGACCAAAGGAGAAGGAGAAAGGATAAAAAACATAAGCATTACAAATGAACTTACTAGGCCTTTGAGTTGTTACTCATACCTTAAGTTTATGAAGGAGCTTCATGATTTTGTTGACCGTTTAACTGCAACAACGGCTGTTTATTCCATGGAAGGTTCTTTGAGTTCGTTGTAATAAACCTAAGAAATAGTCCTTTTCGTTTTTATTGGGCCCAGCATCTTTTGTGATTGGCCCATTTTAGCTAAATTATAAACGACCCAAAAAGGTCTGAAGCCGAGGACGAACAACTTAAACTTCAATCAGAAAGAGGAAAAATTGCAATATTATTAAAAGAAAAAGATAAATAATTGTTCAAGCTCACGGGGGACAGATCATTGATGCAGATTGGAGTTATCGAGCTACAATTTAATAATTCTCAGGTGATGTGTTCGTACGTCTTTACGAGAGAATCTGCGTTGCTTCCGTTTCTGGAATTTTGGATTTATCTTTTCACTTCTGGTTTCCTATCATGGTTGCCTACTTTCCTCGTGGGATTGCATTCTTTTCTCGCTTTGCGTTGGGGATCTTGTGATGATCTTACGTTTATTCGCACGATTTTACTCATTCAATATCTGGTTCGGCTGTTTTCTTCGCACTGTTTGTTTGTCAGATTGTTGTGCCTAATGTCGATTGATCCTCGTAGCTGACTTTGCATTTGCAGTATTGAAGGTTCCTTGCGATATTCAAATTCCATGCAACCAGAAATTATTTTCTATCTTGTGGTTGATGCATAAGGGCTTTTTTTATGGAATACGTATTTCATTGGTACAGATGCATGGATTCATTAAACCGATTGGAACATATTTGGAAACTTGTTCTATGTTTGTACAGTGTTAAGTTAAATATATGTAATCAATTCATATATATACGACGTGTTGTGTTGTGTGGCAGGTTGTTGTAGCTGTGAAACAATGTCCCGAAGGCCCCATACTTCTCGTAGATTTGCAGAGAGTGGGAGCCTCCATTTTTCCGGTTTATCGAACCCCAATCTCGCCCTTCCTCTCTGTTATCCGTAGCACTTGCTGTGGTAGTTTTCAGATTCTACTGTTATCCGTAGCACTTGACTTCATAACACACGGCCTTATATATCGTTCAGAATACTCTAAAATAATCCAGATTTGTGCTGAGTTACCTAGAAGAATGCACTCACACAGGCATGTTCTTTCTGATTAGCTAGGGATGAATCTGATTTCGTACTTTCTGGATCTTTCAGGGAGCTCTGCTGATAGTTGGTTATCTATATCATAATTCAGGTCCGTTATTGATTACTTACCGTTTCTTGCATACTTTTAATGTTGATAAAAAAATTTCTCATTCTCGAGTCTCGACAGTCCACCTTTTCGTTTCCGAGTTAAATGCTTCTACTTAATTGATTGGGCCGAAGATTGAAATTTTCTAGCATGAGATTGCATTTATAATCATTCTTTCTGATAATTAGCTCAAACTGAAACCATTTCCGGTAAATTCATTTCATTTCTTGCGGCAGGTGGCAGGAATGATATAGCTGCCTAAATAGACTTGACGGTGAGCATCTAGACTATGCTGCTATTACTAGAAGTTCTAATTAGCAGGCATTTGATTCTTAACGTTGTACACACAGGTGGGGTTTCATGCACGTTGGAAGCTCGAAGATTAATACCCATACTCAAGAAGTATACGGGGACAGCATGCGAAAAGTTTTGCACGTAGGCCCAGAGACCTGCTCGGTTGCCTCTCAGCTATTAAAGGAAGGGGGTAACACCGAAGCTTGGGGCGTAGAGCCCTATGAGATGGACGATGCTGACGCCAGCTGCAAGAGCCTCGTGCACAAAGGCATCGTGCGCGTCGCCGATATAAAGTTTCCACTTCCTTACCGTCCCAAGTCTTTCTCTCTGGTCATAGTGTCTGATGTTTGGACTACCTTTCACCTAAATACCTCAACAAGACTGTCCCAGATCTAGCAAGGGTTGCCTCTGATGGCTTGGTTATATTATCAGGTACATTTTCATGGCTGTCAATTGCTATTCAATCTAATCTAATCTACAAAACATGTTGGTTGGTTTCATAGAGTAGTCAAGCTATATATTCTTGATGTCTAATCATTGTCTATTATGTAGGTTACCCAGGTAATCAGAGAGCGAAAAGTGCCCGAGCTATCCAAATTTGGACGACTGAAGTTTCTCATTCTTGTTTTTCTCCTTTCTCTTACGCATCAAAGCTTGTTATTAGATAATAGCGCTTGAAGCTAGATTACATAGAGAGAAAGAAATCAATCATCTTGTTCTTTCAATGAGCAGCAAAAAACTTGGGAAATCATATTCTGAGCCTTACCTCTCTTCGTGTGTAGGCCAAAATGCGCAGCTCATCTTGGTGGGTGAACTTCTCGTTCAATCGGGCTTAGAAGAGAATGCAGCTGTTAAGAAAAAGTTTGAACAAGATGCAAACAAGGAATCAGCATGCCAGGTTTTCACCTCAAACCACTGCATTGAATCGAGTACCCGAAAAAAGTCGGGTTTTTTGTTCTTTTGTAGTTTTTTTCAAATTAGATTATTTGGTTCACTTTCACTTCACGTAAAAAAACAGGCCAAAAATCTCTTTTTGTTCAAATAGACATCAGTGTAACAAACATTCTTCACTGACACATTTTGTTGGATCCTAGTTAATTAATCAATTAATAGTTAGTATTTTTTTATTATGTATCTTTGTGGGCCCAAGTTTATTTGGACCCAATTATAGTTTACCATTCACGTATAAAATATTCAAGAAGGGAAACATGGTAAAATAAATTACGAATAAAGCAGTTAAAGAAAAAAGAACCATAGCCGCGAAAGATCACCACCCACACCACACCCAAGTTCGACGGTCACGGCACGCCTTGTCTTATCTCTCGTCTGACTCGCCTCTCTCTTCAGAAGCGACGGGGGAGCAACTTCTCAAACTACGGCGAGGTATTGGGAAATGCTAACGTCGACTGCAACTATTCGAACGGACGATGGATCTACGATCGACCATACGTGCAAGGAGATGTTCGCGAATGGTACTGTATCGAGAACAACAAATCGAATGTCGTCAGGTGGAGGTGGAAGCCGTACGCCTGTGATTTGCCGCAGTTCGACGCTCTGAAATTTCTGGAGAGCTTTAGAGATACTATGTTGTATGATTCTGGTATTTTGAGCTAATTGTTTCGTAGTTTCGGGTTTACATTAGTAAAATTAGTTTTTTTCGTGGGTGCAAATTGCTCGGCTTAAGCATCTGGCTCATTGCAATTTGAGTGTTGATGCCTGTGGGCTGTGAAGTAGTATGATCTCCGGAAATTGACCGGCGTTCAGCTTCATTTTGTTGGAGATGTTTAAGAACGGTAAGCAGTCTGTTTCGTTCTTATTTGCTATGCTCGTACACAATTCGACTATAAATTAGAGAGGAATATTCAGTGTGGCTGGTGTTCTTGTGATTGAATATTTCACCATTTCTGTACCTTAGTATTCCCTTACATAATATATAGTCCAGTAACATGTTCTGAATCAATCCGTGCATGCCAGCGCCTAACATTCAACCTCTCATTATCACAGTATGCCAACCCATGATCTGTAAACATTCGATTTTATTTTACAGATCAATACTTGGTCAGAGAGCACTCCTTGGGGAGGCTATCGTTAAACCTCGGAGAATCCTGGCAATAATCATAGGTGAGATAATACTTCCTAACCCATCTGAACAACCTCCTCTGCGCCCACGTTAGGCTGCTCGACCATTCACTGTTCCACCAATTCGTCGGGCTGCTGCCCGCACAAAACCTAGGGTTTCTCTTCCAAACACAAGCATCATCTTGTGGTTCCTAAACGACGCCACAAAAGGCGCTTCGGACCAATCTATCTTGTCTCTCCTGCCCCATTTGTGGCCCAATCCTCTCCGTTCCATATGCTCGCTTGAACCCTCATGGGCTGCGTTGTCGGGAATGGGACATTCTTGTCTGCATGGTTTCTGTATGTCCTAATAGGAACCCAATCCACCATGAATCTGCAAGAGCACAAGTAAGTAATCGAGCGGGTCTCTTTTCTTTTAGTTATCTACTTCGAGTGCGATCTTAGAAGCTTACACGTTTGGTGGACGTTCCATAGTATGGAGTAATGTGGAAATCTTTCGTTGGGTCAAACCATAGCTTGATCCTCTGTTCTCTGTCGTCGAATCCATGCACGTATCGTTTGTCTGTAGGGTGTAAGGTTGCCCGGGTACATTCCCGAGGAACTCAAAGTCTACCTCGTCTCTGTTCGGCTCCTCCGAAGTTAACTGCAAGAAATTGTGGGATTATCTCAGCTTACGAATGGAAAAGAAGCAAAACGTTGTTACAATATGTTTGCAGGACTTCTTACATAGTAGGCCACCACTGTTCCCGCCGAGTTCCCTGGTATAAGCTTAATTTGCATGTCGAACTGGCGAACAAGAAAGTGTCCTTCGAAGCAAAAACCGAACCTGAAGAAATTAAGGGCTGAAATCGTAAGACTTGAAGTTATGGGGTAAGATCGATAATATACACGTTAACCTGAATCTCTTTCGAGCGTTAAGCTTCGGCTTGTTCCATCATCTGAAGTATTTACATGGTTTGGCGACCACGTTACGAAGAAATCCTTGTTGAAATCCCCGTCGAAATGACTGATGCCGAAGAACGTTGTGCCGAGATATAATAGCGAAAAATTCCTACCGAAATTAAGCAGTTGTGTAACGGATTTATCGTCATCTTAAAGATGGTTCATCATGATGGTTAAGAGAGGACTATATACAGGTATGGCATATGAATGTGAAGAGAACCAAAAGATTAATCTTCTGTTCAAGCAAGAATATCTTTACCAGGAAGGAAAGAAATGTATTAGCTGTTGATTCGCATGTTGTAATGAAACAGACTCCGCTGATTTTGACAACTTCTTAGTGTAGTAATGCTATAATTTATTGAAACAGAGTTTGATCATGACTAATCTTGTTGAACTAATTGACTTCTTCTTTATGGCAAGTGTGCCTTTATTGCAAATATTCCAAACTTTGGCCTTGCTGGTGGGATTTATCTCGATTGGGACGTTTCGCAACTATTCCTGAGGGAAAGAAAGTGAAAAACTTGACAAGAGTTGAGTGTTTCTTGGATGAAGAATTTTTTTTATATAACTTTGTAATTTGGTTGTAATATACGTGCATTGTAACTTCTAACTTTTAAGCAACACGATGATTTTCCGAACTTATTATCTTCAACTATTGTGGGCTAGGAAATTATCTCGTCTACGTACTAAGAAGCTTTGACTTCAATAATACAGTTGAGCAACAACGCAGTACTATTGAGTATTATAGTCAATATAAATTGCGAGAATGGCTTTAATTGTATGACAAAGTACGGTACCAAACCGGGGACGATCCGTTGTATTTTGTTTGATAGTACGACCCGAATAAATAACCCATAACCCGTAACCCGTTCCCCGATCTTTAACTGCTTGCCCTTTATGTTCATTCAGAAACGGTCAGCGAAGCGAACAACTGTGATTTCCCGAAAATTCGCAGATCAGAGAGCTGTCAAACACACCACGCTGCTCAACTGAGTGCTTGCTTGACTAGTGAGTCGATTGTCTATCGCGTACTACGGGTGAAAACATTCGATTTCTTCTGTTATACAGGCTGAGCTGAACTGAACCTAGTGTGGAAGTGTTTTTTTTTCCCTTTTTATCCTTTACTTTCTGCTGTACTCAAGTGACGGTGGTTCGAGTTACAGAGCCCTCAGTAATTTTCCCAGGTAGGTGGGTACCTTTTCAGTTTCACCTTTTTATTTGCTCTCGTTTGTTTCTGCTTTTTTTTGTCCCTAGTAAGGATTGCGGGGATTTGGTCTGCTGTAGCACTGCTGAATTAATGTTTTCGGTGGGCCTTCGTTGAAATTAACTCGAATGATCAAATTACTAATGGCTTTATGCATGGCTTATGATTTAATCCTTGCTGGTGTTGAAGTGAGTTCGATTTTTTACGGCAGCTGCTTAGTTTGCGAATTTATGGCTGAAATCTCGTCTTCAGGCTGTGATTTGTAATTCTGTTCCTGCTTTCTAATTTCTTGCTCGCAATGCTGTACTTTTTAGTTTTGCTCTGCTAATGGTAGCTTAGGTTAGAAAAAGAAAACCCTTGAAGAAGGTAGAGTGTGACCGATTTTCTTGATAAGTATAACCTCTCAAAATTTCTAATTTAGCTGAGCTTATTTTAGTTTGTATTACATCACCACACGTTGGTTTAGTAGGTGTAAAGCTATTGCACTCTTGTATGCTGGCTAGTTCATTCAATGCGCGTCGAGGGTGATATAATTTATGATGTATTCAATGTCTCCTTCCTCTACCACACCAAACCGTTGACCGACTCAACTCCATCATTGCTATTATTGCCTGCTTGGCCATGAAAATTATGTCATTGTACATTGTGTTTTCCAGGTTCATCATAACTATGCCATATATTCTGGGACTTTTATCTTTTGGATATGAGACTGGTTCATCGATTATTTCCTCCTTTGTATGATTTTGGGAAAGTATAACTGTTTTAGGTGAAAAACCATCATGTATAGACAATCCCCTGGTAGGAACAACAGGTCCAAGAGGCTCAAGATGAGGCATGTTCTTCAGATATGCCTCTTGCTTGCCGTGTGCTTTTGGGTTGATATACCAAGTCAGACATTCCCATGACAAGAAAAAGGAATACGATGAGATTGATGACGAAAAGGCCTCGCTTGAAGGAGGTGTCGGCGACGAACTTATAAGACTTGGAAGGAAGGACATACGTCCCCTAGTTGAGGAAATCAATGATAAAACTGAGAGGCATGATGAGGCTGATGAAGAAGATGAGAGTAAGCTCGAAGAAGATGACGAGAAAACAAAATGGAACATAATGTTGATGATCTGACACAAGGAGAAAACGAGGAACAGATGAGCACGGACAAGAGAAATCTGATGCAGAACTCGATCGAGAAGAGGAGTTTTTTTGTGGATGATGAGAACGAGAAAGAAGAAAACGGTGATAATGTTTTTGAAGAACCAAATTCGGACGCTGAGAAACATCAACTAGAGAAGGAAGATTCAGCTGAAGAATCTGATTCTGACGGAGCAGATAAAAGTGCCCATGAGGCACGCGAAGAACATTACAAGGCTGATGATGCCTCTAGCGCCGTGAGCCAAGCCACTCAGACCAAGAATGAATCGAACACCCTAAAGACACGTTAGAAGTGGATGATAATAATGGGAGTGATGGTGAAGATACAGATAAGTCTGAGAATGGGAAAGATTTGAATGTGGGAACGGTTAAGGATGATCATCATGAATCGAATGTCACGACCAGTGAAAACGGCGATCTTTCGTTTGGTAACTCAGAGAATAGCTCACCTCCAAATGGAACCACTACAACGCAAGTTTCTGAAGACAGCGTTGCGAGAAAACAACTCCACGAGTGTTGCAATAGAAAATCTCGACCTATCCTCGCTGAATGTCACAGAGAATGTCAATGGGACGACTACATCAAAAGAAGTATCTTTCTCTGACGTTACTGCTTCGGAGAAGATGAATCATTCTAGCTTACACCATGAGATAAAAGTCTGTTTCCAACTCCACGAGTCAGCTTGAAAACCGAGATGATGGAGCAGAAAATATCTCTACGTCAGAGGCCTCGAAAGACATCGCTGAAAAGAATGATGCGACTGAGGGCGAAAGATCAGATACCAACGTGATACAGTCGAAGAAAACTCAGAATCTACAGGCGAAAGAACGTCATGGTGAAGCTGAAAACGATGCTATTGATATATCGGATTCAATAAGTAATCCTCTGGAGGAGGAGACGAATGCTCGAACTGATCTTGATACCCTTCCCGAGATACAGAATGAGCTAATTAACGACGACGATGATGGTGCTGCAGCAGCAGTGAAGATAACTGGCTGGCCTGGTTTGAAATTTTCAATTTTCTTGGTGTGAAAAATATTAGACGTGCGTTTTTTTCTTCTTGGCAGGGTTGAGAATATTAAATTTTCTATGTCTGAAAGAAAAAATAGTAAAATGGAAAGAAGTGTTCTTTGTAATTGTAAGGTTGTTACTTGTTGGTCTCTCTATAATCATGTACTATTTTGCAGCATTTTAAACCTCTCGTAAGTACGTTACGTACTATAATTAATCAGTCAAAATCTAATTTAGTTGTAATTCATTTCTTGATTGGGCCAGTGATTATGAATAATTGGACAATAGACTGCCAATATTACATAAGCTTGGATAATAAGACCTTAAAATCCTGTCGAAATTTGTTATTTCCCATGGAAACTGTTATGTTGAGAATTCAGCATTGACAATGTTGGGGTAACATTCTAGCCAACATTGTTGGTCGGGATGTTCCCTTTTTTCTCTGTTTTATCTTTCATGCCCAAACTAACTTTAATGCTGACATGGCATTTTACTAGCAATGTGCAGGTTATGGATAAGAGATTGAACGCTTCAAACCGTGTGGAAGAAGCGTAGAAGAGGTTGAGCGAAAATAGGAAGAGTGGATGCTAAAAATAGGTAGCTTGAAGAACAAGTGAGACCGAGCTCTTGGAACTGACCAAATCAACTCCAAACGGTCACTAACTGTCCAAATACTCTTAGTGGACGTTAGTGGACGTTGTGGGAAGTTGCTAAGACAAGAGGCGAAGTCTTGGACAAATCGAAGGAGTATTTAAAGTCGAAGACTTAACCATTTGCTTGACGACGAACACGAGCGAATATCAGAGCGTTTTGAGCGAGAGTTATTTTCTTGAAAGAGTTTTCTTTTTAGTCTAGTAGTTGCTTGAATTCTTTATTGATTCGTAGGTTTGGCTAGACTAGTTTTTGACTATCTTTTTCGATAGTTTTTTGTAATCCATCTTTCTAGTGGATCTTTACCCTTTGGGTCTCGCAGCAAGTTATTTGACTGGCTGCACAAAACATCGTGTGTGTTTCGTTTCGTTTTTATCACCAAGTTTCGATCATTTCCGCTGTGCTTTAAAAGTGAGTTCGAGTGTTAGCCCAACATCACGTCCAACATCAGTATACAACTTAGTGTTTTTACATCCATTGTGTACGGGACCGCCTTCAAAGTGGTATCAGAGCCAACGCTTGACGTCACTAAGCGCTTAAATCCTCTACAATGGATATTACCAGTTCCAACAACATCGGCAAAGTCCCTGTACTTGACGGCACCAACTATGCGTATTGGAAGGTCCGAGTTCGTCAGTGTATAAAGTCAATCGACGTGCGATCATGGGAAGCAGTACTTCACGGGTATACCCCCCCAGGACAGAACCTGATGCAAATGGCGAGGTTGCCGACAAACCGGTTGAACTATGGTCGGCAGCCGAGCGAAGCCTAGCAGAATTCAATGACAAGGCTCTCAACGCCATTTTCTCCACGGTGGATATCTTCATGTTTAAGATAATCCAGAACTGTACAACGGCCAAGAATGCGTGGGATCTGCTCGAGAGGTATTGTGAAGGTGATACAACGGTGCGAGAAACCAAACTACGCCTCCTCTTAAGCCAATTCGAGAATATCAGAATGAAGGAAGACGAGGATATTACGACGTACTTTGGGAAGCTTTTGACCATCTCCAGCGAGTGTGCCAGCCTAGGAGATCCCCCTGTCAAACAGGTATTAAATTCAAAAGCAATTCGTACACTAACAGAAAAATTTAATATGAAGGTGTCAGCGATCGAGGAGTCTCACAATCTAGCTACCATGGACTTCAACGTGTTGATGAACATTTTGAAAAATTATGAAACCAATCTTGAAGTCCAAAAGAGGGCCTCTCGTGGAAAGAGTCTCGCACTAGTCACCCAGCCATCTGATGAACTGATCGAGGTCGACCCAAGAAACGCAGAAGACATGGCCATGGTTGTAAAGAAATTCGCGAAGTACTTCAAGAAGAAGAATGTTGTGCAAAATGTTGGCCCAACATTCAGAAAAGGCCAGAATGCCAAGGCAGAACCATCTTCAGCCCCTCCGTTCCCTAAACGGAACCTTTTGGGAGGCTAGATGGAAAGCCAAAGAAGAATATCAACTATGAGGCAGTTCGGTGTTTTGAATGCCAAGGTTGGGGCCATTTTGCCAACGAATGTGCCAACACCATTCGCAAGCGTGGTGGTAAGGTCATGTGGATCGATCTGTCAGACGAGGAAGATGAAGATGAAGAGGAAGAGCCTAAGCAATCATCCGTGATCATCCAGTCATTTTCTGACGACGAAGAAGATGAATATAATCAAATCGGCCTTACTGCGGTAACTAATGTTGAGCCAACATCTGACTCAACATCTGTAAAACATATCATTTTTTATTATGATGATTCAAACTGTCTTGATGGTCTTTTGAGTTGTGATGATACAGAAACTGAGACAGAGTGTGGTGAAGAAGCCGTTAAGCAGTTGACATCACAATATGAAGTAGAAAAGACGATCAACTCACAACTTCGTGCCGCGGTGAAATCACTGTCCGAGGAAAATGAGAAAAACGAGAAGGTCATTGAAGGTCTAATGGATGGCATGAAAGTTGGAAGCCGCTTTGACACGAAAGGACAGGGAAATAGACTCACTTCAAAGCGACTCAATGAGGCCGACAAAACTTTTGCTAATGGAATAGGAGCAAAACCAGCCATGAAGAGGTACTATCTATTGGTATTACAGATAAACAAGGTCTAGGTTATAACCATAAATCTGCTCATGATAGTACAAAACCCTTGACCTATGAGAAGCCTAAGATTGTGTTTGTTAAAGCTCAATCCGTAAATGACGAAGTTACAAATCCTAAGGAGAGTCCGAGCATGTGACCCCAAAAACTCATGATAAATCCTTTGTATGTGAACACTGTATGAAATCAGGTCATTTAAAATCACACTGCTGGAAATTGAAGAGAGAGATTTCTGCTAAGAAATCGATGTCAGCTGAGATGTTACCCAACATATCGGTCAACATTGAGAAATCAGTGTTGAAGGATGTGGTTGGAGTGAAATCAGCCGGCGTTTCTTCTGAATTCTAGTAAATAAAATGTGGTTAAATCTTTTAAGAAAGCTTGGATTAGGAAATCAGGGGATAAAAGTCTTGTTGTGTACACCTCTTTGCGAGCTAACGTTACAGGTTCATGGTACTTCGATAGCGGGTGTTCCCGACATATGACGGGTACCAAAGAGTATCTCAGTGATTACACGCCTTTAAGGAGTGGATCTGTGACTTTCGGAGGTGGTTCCAAAGGCCGAATTCTCGGCCGAGGCAGACTCAATGTCCCTGACTTTCCAAGCTCAGCAACGTACTTCACGTAGAAGGTCTTGTCGCGAATCTGATCAGCATAAGTCAGCTGTGCGATGATGACCTTGAGGTAAGGTTTAATAAGGAGTGTTGTGAAGTGTTTAACCAAAATTCTGTTCTAGTAATGGCAGGAAAAAGATCAAGTGACAATTGCTATCTAGTTGGCGACAAACCGGTTGCAAAAGACGTGTGCCAGCTTTCAAAGGCCGAGGATGATGTTGTTCTTTGGCATCACAAATTGGGCCACGTTAACTACAGAACATTGGAGCAACTTATCAAACATGACGCAATCAGAGGCATTCCTAAGCTTAAGGAGTTTGGTAAGGTTGTATGTGAGTCGTGTTTGAAGGGTAAGCAAACACATGTTAGTCACAATGTTGACCAACAAGCTGCCCAACATTTTAAAACTGCTCACTGTTTTCAGTTGATTCACATGGATTTGATGGGTCCTATGGAAGTGGATAGCATAGGGGGTAGAAAGTATGCTTATGTGCTCGTGGATGATTTTTCTAGATATGCATGGATTTTCTTTCTTAGGGAAAAATCAGAATCGGTCGAGTTTTTCAAAAAATTCTGTGCAATGATTCGAAACAATTTCAGTGCTACTATTTTTCGCATTAGGTCTGACCATGGTAGAGAGTTTGAGAATCAATTTTTTGATGAATTCTGTGACAAGAAGGGCATTGTGCATGAGTATTCGTCTCCTAAGACACCCCAACAAAATGGGGTTGCCGAAAGGAAGAATAGGACGTTACAAGAAATGGCTAGGGTTATGCTACTATCTAAGAATGTGTCTAAACGCTTTTGTGGCTGAAGCTTTACATACAGCATGTCACATTTCGAATCGAGTATTTTTTAGGCATGGTACAAAGAAAACCCCGTATGAATTATTAAATGGTAAAAAGCCTACGGTTAAATATTTTCATGTCTTTGGATGTTTTTGTTACATGCTTAATGACCGTGAATATTTAACTAAGTTTGATTCGAAGAGTGACAAATGCATATTCCTAGGATACTCGTCTAACAGTCGTGCCTATCGTGTTTACAACTTGCGTTTGAAATCTGTTCAAGAATCAGTGAACGTTGTGTTTGATGATGCTACTGATCTTAGCAACATGCCTCCTCAAGTTGATATTACAGATGTTATACAAGCAAGTAACGAATCAGAGGAGCCTGCGGATGACAATGTTGAGCCAACATTGGACTCAACATCTGAGCCAGAACAGAACGAAGAGGCTGGTCCCAGTGAAGTCCGACGTGATCCACCAGCTAAGGTTCAAAAGATCATCCTACTGATCTCATAATTGAAAATGTGAACGAAGGAAGGAAGACTAGAGACAAACCACGAAAGGACTATAAGTCTATGGTAAGAAATGCGTGTATGAATTCGCTATATGCAGAGGTACGTTTTAACTGCTTTGTGTCGGAGATAGAACCCAAGAATGTCCTTGAAGCTCTCAAGGATAATTGTTGGATAAATGCGATGCAAGAGGAACTCTTGCAGTTCGAGAAAAACCAAGTTTGGACATTAGTGCCACGGCCGAAAGACATTAATGTCATAGGCACTAAGTGGATATTTAAGAATAAATCTGATGAACTTGGTAGGGTTGTTAGAAATAAGGCACGTTTAGTAGCTCAGGGTTACACGCAAGTAGAAGGTATAGACTTTGATGAAACGTTTGCTCCCGTTGCTAGGCTAGAATCTATTAGACTTTTGTTAGCTATTGCATGTTGGCTTAACATTACATTACACCAAATGGATGTTAAGGGTGCTTTCTTGAATGGGTATATTGATAAGGAAATCTATTTCGAACAGCCTAAAGGGTTCGAAGATCCCCATTATCCTAACCATGTTTTTAAGCTGCAGAAAGCACTGTACGGGTTGAAGCAAGCGCCTCGAACGTGGTATGCAAGGTTAGCAACATTTTTGCTTGATTTTGGTTTCACTAGAGGTGAGGCGGATCGGACTCTTTTTGTTAAGAGGGTCGGATCCGATATTTTGATTGCTCAAGTATATGTTGATGACATTGTATTTGGTTCAAGCTCACAAGTTTTATTAGATCAGTTTGTGCAGGCAATGAACACTACCTTTGAGATGTCGATGATAGGCGAATTAACCTATTTTCTAGGTTTGCAGATTAAGCAAAGCAGCGACGGGATCTTTATGTCCCAAGAAAAATACGCCAAAAACACTGTCAAGAAGTTCGGTTTGGACACTGCTAAGGTAATGAAAACGCCCATGGGTTCCTCGCAGAAGGTAAGTAAAGACAGTGTTGGGCAGAATGTTGACCCAACATTGTACCGTTCTATGATAGGCAGTTTATTGTACTTATCTGCGAGTAGACCTGATATCATGTATAGTGTTTTGCGTATGTGCTAGATATCAATCTGAACCTAAGGTGTCGCATCTTAATGCTGTTAAGAGAATACTTCGTTATGTGAGTGGATCGTGTAGCCTTGGATTATGGTTTTCCAAAGATACTAATTTGAGTCTTGTAGGCTATAGCGATGCTGACTGGGCGGGTGACGAAGATGACCGCAAGAGTACAAGTGGTGGCTGTTTTCTTCCTAGGTAATAACTTGGTTGCATGGTATAGTAAGAAACAAAACTGTGTGTCTTTATCTACTGCTGAGTCCGAATATGTTGCGGCGGTAGTTTGTTGCACACAATTATTGTGTTGAATAGTATGTTATGTGACTATGGGTTAGAGTGCGAATCTGTGCTTATGTATTGTGATAACCTTAGTGCCATTAACATCTCTAGGAACCCCATCCAACATTCTCGAACAAAGCATATAGATATTAAGCATCATTTTCTGAGAGATATGGTCGAAAAAGAGTTAGTCCGCATCGAGCATATAGACACTAAGAATCAGTTAGCAGACATTTTTACGAAAGCATTGGATTCCGAAAGGTTCTCGGACCTTAAGAAATCCATAGGTTTGCACATGTTAGTTTAAATGTTGGTCCAACATTTGGATCAACATAGCATATGTCGATTTTGATAGTTACTGCTTTGATGTTTGGTTTAATATTCTGTTCTGTTTTTCCTGTGAAATGACTTGTTTCTTCTTGATTGGTCCCTAAATAAACCCGATCCCTCTTTTATAGGCTCTTGGTAATACGTCCCTAGGTACACGGCATTCGCTGTGACGATGTACTCTTTGCGACTAAAAACCAATCCTTTTTATTGTGTTGAGCATGCTTATAAACTCTCTGCTAGATATAGGCTCTCGGTAATAGAATTCCTTAGGTACACGGCATTCGCGGTGACGATGTATACTATGCGACAAAAAGCCGATCCTTGAGGCAAGGGAGTATAAGGGCAGTGCATAATTTCGGTTGGATATATGAGGTGAAAGGGTAGAAATAAAGGGAACTGATTTTGAGAAGGATTAAGCAGATAAGTCTAGGATTACGGAATTAGAATGTTGAGTCAAATGTTGGGGCAACATGTGATTGTCAGTTCGATATTGCTACTTTCTGTGCTTTCGTTTTTTTATTCGTGTCTGTCTTTAGTACTGTTTTTGTTAGTCTTGTGTGTCTAGTTCAGTTATCTCTCAGAAATGCATTAGAAACTCTCGAAGATCAGCTCTTTACACTTGTCTCTATGTGTTCATCAACGTCGCTCAATTGGTTAGTATTTCTTGATTCTACCTTGACTTTTGATTTATGTCTTTTTGGTTGAATCATGATTTTTAGTGCTCCATGGAACTCGCTTGACTTGGTGTTAAAACTGTTTTTTATGGTCGCATTTTGAAATAGTCTTTTTACTATTTTTAGCTTCTTCATGACTAAGGCTCGACTTTACTATGCTCGCTTGTTAAGAATCACATGTTCTTATGATCTGTCTCCAAGCTATCGAATTTAGGAAGATAATTTGTGAATTTTTTTTCGAATTTATCAGTATTTCATATGAGTCTAACGGTTACAATTAGCAGTTTCGTATACTCCACTTTCTGCTATTTTTCATGAGTAGTGTGTTGAGTCTGTAACTGCTAAAAACTTGCTTTATCTGATGATTTGACTGGTTAAGTTCTTTTATTCACAAACCCTAACGTCTACTTCGACTTCTTCTTCTTCACTTCACTCTGCTTCTCTGTTCTAATTCGAGAATTTCGCTTGATTTCTCTTTCAAATCGATCGATTTTTGTGCTGTTAAAATGACGAACTCACCCAGAAATGCAGAAACCCAAGATGCCAGCCCAACATTAAGCGACACAGTCCATGATCCAGTGCCACTTCAAGTTATTCCTCCGCCGTTCTTCAATTTCGCAGATGTCCCCTTCGGATCGTCAGTGTCGCAACCTCGTCCAGTCCAGACGACCCTTGTCGGCGGCACAATCAACGTTCAGGCCCCTGTCTCGACCACCTCTGTTCCGGCGCGCAAACCCGCAAAGAAATCTGCCAAGAAGAAGACGACGATGCCCAAGCCCCAACCTCCTAAAAAACTGCTCCTAAAACGCGGCAGAGTAACCGTTTAAAGCAAGCTCGACTTTCTAAAGGGCCAAAATCGACGGCAGATAAGCCGATCACCCTGTCGAGCTCGTCATCAGAATGGGAAACAGACACTTCTGCCTCTGAGGAAGAAGCCCCCAAAATAGCTACTGAATGTCCAGTTCAGGGGGAGCCGAGTGCCCCTGTTCCTTCCCCAAGCCGCGCTGCTCAGGCCCCACCTGCATCTCCAGAAAAAGAACACTCTCATGTCTCGCCACACCACCAGAAAAGGCGTCCACTGAAGAGATCATCGACTGCACAACCTATGATCGATTGGACGCTGAGATGATGAGTCCAGGGGGAGGTACACCTTCTAATCTTTCAGGTTCATCTTCCTCTGAAAGCGATGACGAGTTTGGTGCCACGGAGACTTTAGCTGCTTGGAGGGCCAAACTACAAAAGAAAGCGGGCAAGAGGCCAATGGGTGCTGAAACCAGATCATCTAAGAAAGCTCGAACATCGGAGTCCTCACACAGAGCAGCCAGCAGTCCCGACCAGTCCCTAGTTCCCAGCGACGATGAAGATGTTGAGACAGATGTTGACTCAACATCGGAGTCACTGGGAAACGTCTTTGCCTCGAGGGAAGTTCTGTGCCCCGCTCAATGAAGAGCTTTGGCCTCACTTCAGCCAGAGAGTGCTGCGTGTAGAAAGAACTGCTGACGAAGCTAGTTTCCGTCGATATGGCATCTTGGAGTTCTTGGAGTCAAGAAGATTTGACAAGACGGTGACGAGGTTTGGGACTTACTGCGATACAGTAGTCCGGGAGGTATATTCTAATCTTTCCCCGAGAGTTAATGATCCTAGTTCTAGTAGGTATGGAAAACTTTTCTTGAGGGGGAGAGTGTATGAATTTTCGGCTGGGGCTATTAACGAGTTTTTGGGGACACCTAGTGTTGATATGAATGAAGAGTATGATAATAATGAGGTGGTGTCCTTTTTGACGGGGGGCAGAATTAAGGAGTGGGATGGCAATTTTTCTTGTAGCTTCCTAACTTCTCTATACTCGGTGCTTTTCAAAATTGGCATTTACAATTGGTGGCCAACTGCTAACGAGACCCGTGTAGCAGAGAGTATGGCTCATATACTCTATGCTCTTGGAAAGAATCTGCCTATTAATTTAGGAGAGTTGGTGTTAGATCAAGTGGCCAGGGAGGCTGAGAAAGTGTCGCCGGGAATTCTGACATTTCCATCGTTGATCTATGGAATGCTGCTGCGGGGAGGCTTTAAGCCGACTCGAAAAGATGAGGTAACTACGTTGAAGGTGACATATCCAGTCTCATACATGCATCTAGCAGGGCCGAATAAGGTCATTGATCTGCCATGGAGAGCCCCACCTCAGGATGTTGAGCCAGATGTTGCGTCAACATCTACAGCTCAGGATAGCCTTCAGCAGCAAATAAGAACTCTCGAAGCCACGGTCGCGCTCCTGACTTCACAACTGACTACCTTGAAGGAGATGCTTTCTTCCCAAAAAGGGGGAGAGGCAGAAGCATCTAGGGCAGAGCCGAGTGAGGCAGAGCCAAGAGGCGAGGTCGGGGCAGAAGATGCTCAGACTGAAGAGAACATTCAGGCTGAAGATCAAGAGGAAGAAAGGGCGAGCTAAGGAGTGAAGAAGCAGTTTGCGCTTGTGTGTTTTTTGTTTGCATGCCTGCTTTGCATTTTTATTTGTGTGCGCATGATTTGTTTGCTTTGGACCATGTCTATGTTTCTTTTTTGCAGATGTCTCAAGAACCCTTACGGCTTGTACTAATTTTAGTACTTTGGATAGTATTAGTTGTACTATTTTGTGTGTCGTCTAACTCTAACCATATTTTTTTTTTGGTTGAGTTGATGTTGCCTTTAGGGGGAGCTTTGCTAAGGATAACTTCTGCTTTGGTTTTGGGAAGAAAGATAAAAAGGGGGAGATTGTTAATGTTGAGCATTCAGCATTGACAATGTTGGGGTAACATTCTAGCCAACATTGTTGGTCGGGAATGTTCCCTTTTTTCTCTGTTTTATCTTTCATGCCCAAAACTAACTTTACTGCTGACATGGCATTTTACTAGCAATGTGCAGGTTATGGATAAGAGATTGAACGCTTCAAACCGTGTGGAAGAAGCGCAGAAGAGGTTGAACGAAAATAGGAAGAGTGGATGCTAAAAATAGGTAGCTTGAAGAACAAGTAGAGACCGAGCTCTTGGAACTGACCAAATCAACTCCCAACGGTCACTAACTGTCCAAATACTCTTAGTGGACGTTAGTGGACGTTGTGGGAAGTTGCTAAGACAAGAGGCGAAGTCTTGGACAAATCGAAGGAGTATTTAAAGTCGAAGACTTAACCATTTTGCTTGACGACGAACACGAGCGAATATCAGAGCGTTTTGAGCGAGAGTTATTTTCTTGAAAGAGTTTTCTTTTTAGTCTAGTAGTTGCTGAATTCTTTATTGATTCGTAGGTTTTGGCTAGACTAGTTTTTGACTATCTTTTTCGATAGTTTTTTGTAATCCATCTTTCTAGTGGATCTTTACCCTTTGGGTCTCGCAGCAAGTTATTTGACTGGCTGCACAAACATCGTGTGTGTTCGTTTCGTTTTTATCACCAAGTTTCGATCATTTCCGCTGTGCTTTAAAAGTGAGTTCGAGTGTTAGCCCAACATCACGTCCAACATCAGTATACAACTTAGTGTTTTTACATCCATTGTGTACGGGACCGCCTTCAGAAACAATGATGGAAAAATAAGCATATTGACTTCATATGAACATGGAATATGCTGAATTATTATCATTAGCGGAGATTTTAAACGGTCCTCCTATGAATAAATATTAATTAAGATGATGAGATCTTCGTGATCTTGGTTTTCAATGATCATCCAGATATAACATTATAATCGAACGAGATGAGACTGATCATGTGATCCAACAACGAAAAGAAACATAATTAATTAACTTCCCATAGTAAAAACATATATTTTATTACACATTATGATATTATTTCGCTTACACATATCATCTTCACGGGTAAATCAAGGTAAGAGCAGTGAAATAGAGAAGTCTGAGAAAATCACCTACGTACGGACATAGCATAGACATCGAAAAAACAAGAAAATATAATATTAAAACCTCCCATTTATATAGCACCAAATCCTCCATCATTCCCATCAACGCCGCCGCCGCCATATCCATTAATATTGTTTTTCATCGGATCAAAACGAAGCTGATCGTTGTTAGAAGAAGAGGCGCCGCCGGCCATGTTATATGCCGCCATCGATGAGCCACCACCACCACCATTATTATTCATGTCATCGACACCATATTGATGCCCTCCATAGATAGAAGCCAGGTTATTATTATAAGGATGATTATCATAGTTGGAACCACCGATTTGCTGCTGCTGCTGCTGTCCAAAGCCACCGATCATATTCATCTGTTGATCATCATCGTAATGATGATGATGATGATGCTGTTTGCTGCTCTCTCCAGATTCAAACTGCCCACTGTAGAAGTTACTGAGCCCAACTTTAGGTGCAAATGGTGGCAAGAATCTGACATCATCATCGTACTTTGGAACTTGAGAAGAGCTGCTGCGATCACCAAGTCTCACAGGAACTACTTGGAAAGGATTAAATGATGCTGTTCTAAAGGGATATTGATCAGAAACTGATGATGAGAGTATTATTACAGTTATCAGCAGATGTAATAACATTTGAAGGAGCATTGACGACAGCATCTTTCTCCGTGGCTTCTCGGACTTTCTGCTCCTGTCGTGTTTGAACTTGAGCACGGACTCCCTCAGAGAACAGAGCTCGGCGTAGCTCAGCTCCTCCATCGGCTTCGGAAACCACCTCTGAGCTCGGCCGGCCTTCTTCATCACCTCCAGCTCTTCTTCCTGCCTTTTCTCGGCCGCCACCATGGCATCGATCCTCGTCAGCTCGGAGTTGAGCCCCTGGATGTTGGAAGCCCTGTGAGCTTCGATGATGGCGTCGCACCGCCGGTCGATGGGTCGGCGTCTCCTCCTCCGCCGCCGCCGCCGCGCCTTGGTACCTCTGAATGATGGCGTCCACGTTGGGGTGGCCGAAGCAGTAGGACTTGTTTCCCGGCGAGAAAAGGACCACCGCGGCTTCGGCGCCGCAGAGGGTGCACAGCTCGCTGGCCTTCTTGAATAGGCCGGCCTTGCGCTTGGAGAAGGTCACTTGTAGGCTAGTTTGGTCGGGAATTTTCTCCATCTTTATCTTTTGCCTGCCTTTGCTCTTTTTCTGCTGTGAACTCATCATGTCTTTTTTTTTTGTGTCGGGGATTCTGTCGGGGAATGAAGGGACAAGGTTTGGGTTATGTTATACATATATATATACACAGAAATGGGATTGGAGCGTAGCAAGTCAGCGAATCCCAGTGTGTTAAGAAGAATTTGGTAATGACGTTAAGCTTGGTCCGAGAAAATTTGAACTGAATCAGGCCTCAATTGGAAAAAAGATTAGTTCGTAGTGATTTCTTGTTTATTAGTATCAACGGTCTAATTCTAATCTAAAATCATATTTGATGATGTTATAATAATTGGCAAGTAAACTTGGGCAAGTAATCTGAAATCTGACTATTTTAAAAGCCCATTTAACCACAGGGTAAGAGGCCCATTAGAACATTAAGGCCTAATAGAATCAGCCCAAAGACGTTGGGGTTTTAGATCAATATTATATAATGTCAAGTTCTTTCCACGCCAGCATTGGTGCCAGGTTAAGTTGACAACTATTTTATTAAATAGAATCATATACTTATTAAAAGTAAAATAGTTGACCTCTCATTGACCCTCCTATAGCCAATCGCTGCGTGACACGTCAGCGCTCAAAAGTACAATGACCATTTTGGGTCTACTGTTGAATGGAATTACCAAGTGCCATCTTACGAAAAACGAAACCCCATAAATCAAAGTTTTATCTTTTGACTTTTCCTATTCACCTTTTGGTTTTTTCCTATTCACGTTGCAAAGTAATGAATAATAAAAAAAAAAGGAACCCAACAGGAAGAAAGTTGAACAGTCATTGTGAATGTCTGTTCAGTTTGTGACTTTCTCTTCTTTTCTTTTCACTACGATGCAAAGGATGGGTGCGATCATGGCGAACAGTTGGTCGTTGGAGCTTCACTGCTCGGAAAATCACGACATCCAAACTCGCCGAGGACTCTATTTTCTCAGTTCACCCACTGCTCAGCTTCAGAGAGAGATGATATGAAGGCTGCCGAGCCTAAGCATCCGAGCCTTGGCCCCACTAAGGCGTGAGAAATCGAGGGTGGTGGTGTTGGGTTCTGGCTGGGCCGGGTGCAGGCTGATCAAGGACATCGATATGAAGAAGTACGATGTCGTTTGCGTCTCCTCGAGGAACCACATGGTCTTCACCCCTTTGCTGGCGTCGACGTGCGTGGGGACGCTGGAGTTTAGGTCCGTGGCCGAGCCGATCGGCAGGATTCAGCCAGCCATCTCCCGCAAACCTGGGTCGTACTTCTTCTTGGCGAATTGCGTCGGCGTGGATTTTGATAAACGCCAGGTGTATGCCGATTAGGGTTTCGTTTATGGGATTTAAGTAAGTTTATGGGTTAGCTGAAGGCCATTTTCATGTTGATTGATATCTTAGGATGATATTCTTGAAATTCTGTGCAAATTTGAGTGTTTTTGAAGGGGGGGTGTGGAAATTGAAGTGTAGCTTCATGCTATTGGTCGCAAAAAGATGCCCGAGGAAGGATAGACAATGCAAGATGGAACTCTTTGGCCTGGAATGATTCAGGTAAACATAATTTGATCAAATAATCCTTCACTTTATATATTGTTATAAAAATAGGATGCGATGAAATCGACAGCTTTTCTTGGATCAAAATGCAGTTCGAGATATCGAGGGAAACGAGCTGGATTTGAGCATCATAAGAAGGCTGGTGCTATGAATGATTTGGTAATATTTCGATTTGACGTCCTTTTCGATCTTGGATCAATTTATTTACTCGACATTTAGGTTTTTGTTTCCCCCGATTTCAGATTCGAGTCTCAGCTGTAATCTCAAACGTTTCGTATTGCTCAATGTGGATTGCGATCATTACATAGACAACAACAGTGGGGAATTATAGTGAATACTGCGAGTTAGTGATTGATTGCCAGTCTCTTGTAGATACTCGCCATATTTTTCTCATCGTTGATGTACATGTATATCTCTTTGCAAGGCGAGATTATTGAATTAGGGTAATTTTCAAGAAGAAGGAGCCCTTTAATTGGATGAGCCTAATGTTTTTCCTTTCTGATTAACAATTTTTTCCCGCTGTTTTTGTAGGGCTCAAATTTCTGAGCTCGAAGCACGACTGATAGTTTGCACTTTGTTGGACTCTGTAAACATAAGCTACTCGCCACCGCCTGAGAATGTTTATACCGATTACCTATTTCGTAAACGTCTGAAATTTACAGCTCTAGCTGCTTCGGTAATGTTATTATCCCTCCCGTTCCTTTTGTTCAAGCATGTTGGCTATGTTTCAAGCTCTAGAAGAGATCGTTGGAGAATAAAACGGAGGAATTATCTTTCAACAACCAGCTAGCATACCGAGTTGACTTATTTTTATCCGTCAACCAGTATATTAAGCCGTGACACTCTTACTTGCTACATTATTGTTGATAGGTCTTGGTGGACTGGCTCTTTTTCGAGTAACATATGATAGTTTTGCCATCTATTTTTTTTTTTTTTTATCAAAATTACACTCTTATCCTGAGGTGGAACGATAAGTTGGTAAGGACAATGCCTTCTTTCTTGCTAGATAAAAGGAAGAGATTATCTAGGTTCAAATTTACGTTGATGAACTGTTTGATTGTGTCTTCTTTACGTAGCCATTTAGATTGATGAGTAGTACCACATTCTCAGGGATCGCTATTGAATCAACTTGCCATAGCCAATGAGAATTTGGGTGGAGGAATAGTGGTTGTCATGGCTGAGAGAGACAAAGAGGAATGGAGCTTGACATTTTTGGCCTGGAATGATTCGGGTAAACATAATTTGATAAAATTATCCTTCACTTTTGTATATTGTTATAAAAATAGGATGCGATGAAATCGACAACTTTTCTTGGGTCAAAATGCAATTCAAGATATCGAGGGAAACGAGCTTGATTTGAGCATCATAAGAAGGCTGCTGCTATGAAAGATTTGCTAATATTTCAATTTTGACGTCATTTTCTATCTTGGATCAATTTATTAACTCGACGTTCTGGTTTTTTGTTACCCCCGATTTCAGATTCAAGTCTCGGCTGTAATCTCAAACGCTTCGTATTTGCTCAACGTGGACTGCCATAATCAGAGCATAGGAAGGACCGAGATCGGCTGAATTTGAAGAGGATGATGGAAAGGTCAAATGAGAAGTACAAGGAGAACGAGAGTACAGAAATGACGAGTACAAAGAAAATGAGTTAGGCGGGAGGACAGGTGTTCGTCGGACGAACCAAGGTGGAATCAGTACTCTCCGATCGTCGTGGCAGTTATTGGCTCCCCCACCGATGAAGTGATAGGCGATGTTGTTCCTAGGAGGAATCGCTCCGGTGAGCGCTCTGATTCCATTTTTTACTTGCACTGTATTGATTATATTCGTTTCTTTCACAGCTTTGGTGGACCGTCGCCAGTAGTCGCTATTGCTTCCAATGTCGGTGGTGATTTTAGAGGCGTCTTCAGCTGAGTATGTAGAATTTATTTTGATGATAAGTGCAAATTTCTTTCTTTTTCTGTTTCTTTATACTATTTAGGCATCCCCCTTCATCACTTTTGCTTCCCTTCTTTTCGTTTCATGGCGTTTTCGTGGTATAGATGGATGTAAACGATAATCATGGGTTGTTTTATCTCGATTTTTCAGTCCTGAAGATGTGGTGATTGATTTTTTTTGCAGCCTAAATTTCTCATTACATTCTTATTCGATTTATTTTTCAGGAGCTTCGAGCGGCATTGGAACTGAACCGCACGAGTCCTCGCACTGCACATCTTTCATGTAACAATAGCAGTAATGTCAAAGGCGGGAAAAAGGTCAAGAAACGATATTAAAGAGATCCCCGAAGCTAAAATCGACGTCATGGAGCTCGACCTCAGTTCTTCGGCATCTGTAAGAAAATTCGCATAAGAGTATAACTCCTTAGGGCTACCTCTTCACGTTCTCATGTGAGTAATAAAGATGATTGAGCTTAAAAAATGAGGTTTCTATACCTTATTAATCTTGCATTATATGCTTTTGTTTATTTGTTTGACAAAAGTAATAATGCGGGTGTTATGGCTCCTCCATCACGCTCTCTCGAGACAACGTCGAACTGTCGTTTGCAACTAATCATCTCGGTAAAATTTGTCATATTATTCAGCCTCATATAAGCTCACGTAATAAAATGTCTCTGCTCTGCTGTTCTATTCTATGTCTTTTCAGGTCATTGTCTTCTGATTGAACTTCTGCTCGAAAACATGAAGGCCACCGCTCAGGAGAACAGAGTGGAGGGTAAGGTTGTGTACGCCGGATCGGGCTTCGTGATCTCGCGTCCATGTGATCCCTTCCGTTTGATAAGATGCAGGTTCGAAAGGGACGACGGGCGATGATGCCATTTCGCTATATCTAACTCGATCATTTCGATCTTTTTTCACCGACTAAAAGGGTAATGCCATCTAATTCCAATTCACCTTTAAATGTGATCGCTTTTGTGATCGATCGCATCATTAATTCATGATTTGCCTTTGCTATATTTGTCGATGACTAAATCGTAATGGAACAATTAAATTCTGATTGTCCATTATTCTCTTTTTGCGTGAAATATGAATTTGTGGATGACTAAATCGTACCGTTGTGCTGATGTTCGTTAAATGTTATCATTGAGAATCCTGCAAGAGATGTTATTTTATTGATGTTGCATGTCTTTACCTCCCTGCGTATCACTTCATGGTGTTTGAATCCTAACACTATTTAACGTGAAGTTTGATCAATATATGGGGCAATAATCGTGTGTTTCTACGAGCAGTCATACGTTGATGGAGCTGCAGTAGTGCAACTTACCGCGATAATTTCAACAATTTAGTTGTGCAAAACAGCCGTCGTGCGAATTGGACGCTTACGGTCTCACTCTTGCAGTTTCATCCTTACGAATTACTTATCCATAATGCACTAACGAATTGCACACTACTGACCATTTTCTTAGAAATTAAACCAGTTATTAATTATTATACCGATCGAAACAAATTACCGTTTCTCATTTGTCAAAATTGTTCAAATCGGGAGAACATTGTAAATATTGTTAACTGAATAAATGTTAGCCGTAATGCACTACTGAATTATACACTACTGAATTGTACACTACTGAATAGGATGAACTATTGCATATTGCACTACCGAATTACACACTACTGACCTTCTGGTTGGTAGTGTATTTTCTTCGGTAGTGCAAATCTCTTCGGTAATGCAAATCTGTTCGGTAGTGCAATTCTCCTCAGTGGTGTAGTTCTTCAGTAGTGCAATCATGTGTTCGGTAGTGCAAATATGTTCGGTAGTGCAATTCTCCTCAGTGGTGCAGTTCTTCGGTAGTGCAAATCTGTTCGGTAGTGCAATTCTCCTCAGTGCTGCAGTTCTTCAGTAGTGCAATCATGTGGTCAAACCAGCAGTAGTGCAAGTTTTTCCCTACAGTAGCAAACATGTGGCCAAGGTATTTCACCCGTTTTGTTTATCAATTTTGTGTTTATGATTTTGTGTGCTACAATGTTCGTTAATTTTTAATCGTCGAGTTATTTGGTGCTACTGTGGACAGGCAGATGATATTAAGCTATTGAGCTCACTGAGTAGGATGACTTGAAGAAAGTCTGAGGTGAGAACTTCTCTGAGTGGATATCATTTCCAGCTTACGAGCAAGTGTGAGCCTTTTTTGGTGTTTCTAGGGTATAGGATTTGGGGTTTCCTTTCATTTTACAGTAATACCTTAATATTTGACTCATCAATCGTTTCCTTGACGGTTTAGTCACAACTGCAAGTGGGGAAAATGTGGCTAAGTACTCGCTGAAAAAGATATAAAGAATTTTGTTGTTGAGGTGACGTGTCAAAATTTATTTTACTGATCCACCTACGATGGCCGTACATTTGAAGATTGCATCCAAGTGTTATTCTAGGGAGAGAAATAAGGGCCAAGATTATTTCTCGATGAGCTTACCAATATCAATCGTCTAAGGCATATGCATCTGTTTCGATTACTCGGTTAGTCTTTACCATTTTAATTAATTTTTTGTTGTTAATTATGTTGCTTTTAAGTTTTTTTTTTCCATTGCTACATTTACGGAGTTAATGGCCTATTGTATCAAATACGCTAGAATGCTTATTTTAACACCCAAAAGATGATGGATTTTGAAATTAAGATATATAATCTTTATATTTTTCTTCAGCGAGTACTTAGCGTAGTGAACATTTAATTTGCATTACTGATACGAATATCTGAATGTTGGCATTCTTCACAATACATGACTGAAAAATTATTATGGCCAGACCAGATCAAGCAAAAATGGTGTAATTTATAATGCAATATTTTTTTATATTGTTACACGTATAAAAAAATATATTGGGCATTCTTTACAATACACGGCTGAAATATTATTATGACGATAATTATGAATAATTTATCATGTATCATGCAAAATTATTATTATTTATATTGTATAATGCATTTCACCTTTTGACTCTAATTTATTTAGCGACTGACATTCATTAGAAACATTTAATTTGCACTACTGATACATCTGAATGTTGGTATTCTTCACAAAACACGACTGAAATATTATTATGGTGAAAGTCAAATAAAATTATTTGTAATGTATAATGCAGTAATTTTTATATGGGAAATGTATATTGAGTAAATAGTTATGGGATCAGGATATTGTCATATCATATAACTTCATTACTCTGTTATGCATCTCAACTTCTTTGATCTTCAACGGGTCGAAGTGTGAGGAAGAGAACTCAAGTCCACTATACCCACCTTCAAGCTAAGGAATCGGAGATTGGTAAGAATTTTTTAGCATCAATATTGCAAGACTGCTCTACTGATATACTATTATTCTATATAATAAAAAAAGTCGAATTTGTTTCTAATAACAATGTTATAAGACTGCTTCACGGGTTGACATTATATTAGGTTATGATAAAATTAGCTTTGTAAGACGACAACTAAAAGACTACTTAATGTAACAATCGCCCAAAGTCAAATTTCTCTGTCTCAAACGAGTCAAATCTCAAGTTGTTTGAACATTGGTCTCCACTACTTAAACATTGTATGACTGTAAGGTTGCACAACCAATACTTAAACGTTGTAAAACATAACGATGCACATTTATCGACTGCACTACTTAGACATCGTAAGACTGTAAGACTATACGACTGAGACTCTAGAATATGATTTTATTACTCCCTTCGTCCCGGTAACTTTGTCACATAAGTGGCCGGGCACGTAAATTAACGTGGTATTATTATAATAATATAGTACAATGAAAAGGTAATAAAGTGTATATTTTAACACGTCTTTTAAGAATATTTAATATTATTATATTGATTGTTTGTGATAGTTTTTTTGATAAATAAGGAAAGGTGATAAAATTAGTGGGACGTCCGAAATGGCAAAATGTGATAAAATCAGTGGGACGGAGTATTTTTTTATAAAAAGCTATGGATAATCCTGCAATATTACACATCAAAATGATTGATCTGTGTGACAAAACCTGGCTAATGAAAACATTTTGGTATTGGACTTAGATCGAACGTGAGACGAAGAAAGAAGATGAACTTGAAGATGATGCAATAGTCAACATTGTTTACCATGAATTCTATAACAGTTAGGTGAGAGATTACTTAACTGAAGGTATGTAATAAGTACATAATACTACTGTTGTATACTGTTATAATGCACTACTGCATCGTTCCACGACTGTTTCAATAACAGTCGTGCAATATTTCGTACAGTCGTGCAGTTTCTTGTGGGTGTAAAGAGTATGAAGTCTACAACAATTAGGTGAGAGATTACTTAACTAATGCACAATTGCATCGTTCCTACTCCTGTTTCCTAAATTACATGATTGTTTCAATAACAGTCGTGCAACAGTTTTCGTACAGTCGTCCAGTTTCTTGCGGGTGTAAAGAGTATGTATTGGAACATTTCTCTCTGATTTTTTTGTTTGAAGTTCTACATAATTATGTTTCTAATTTCGTAATCTATGATTAACATTTATTTAGGGTTTGTCCTGTTTTTGCACGACTGTTATTGACGCAGTCGTGTAATTGGGCGGGTCTTGGGTCCACTACAAAACAAATGGGCGGATTTCGGGTCTACTATAAAATAGTTGGCCCGATCACGGATGTCAGGTCTTTCCGATAACAATATATCTAATAAACTAAAAATCTCTTAAAAATAACCCGTGCAACGCACGGGGTTACGCTAGTTATTATAATAATGTTTCCTTTGTTTTTCTCTTTACCGATATGCAATAACTGACTTGAGAAGAAAATAAATGTGTGAATTGTCACCAACATAAACGGCAGTCCCACGTTTTGTTATTAAATTCAGTCTGGCGAATAGAACTCAACCTATGTACAGTGTTGTAGTGAGTAGTGACCAGTAAAGCCAGAAAGTGTTAGTTGGAAGGCACGCGCCGCCGTCCTCGAGTGATTGCACCCCTCATTTCATAATACTAAAAGTCTTTTTGTTTAGAATTTCTTGATACATGAACACAGCTGAAGCCCCACAAAAGTCCAACTGAAGCAAAGAATAATATACCGTTTCACCATTGTTTGTAGCACTCGTTCTGAAAGCGTGCAACTTGTAAAGTTCAAGTGGCACAAAAAAGCTGAGCTGCTATTCGCCTTTGTAAAATCCGTAGATCTTGTCAGAAAGCAGACATCTCTCGTTTCTAACGAAGAACCCTTCTTAGTCTGAGATCTTTGCCAAAAATCCCTTTATTTCCTCCATTTCCGAAGTAGACCATTCTTGCAAAAAAAAAGGTCATGGCTTTGGTGAACGGTTTTGCCCTGAAATTCCATGGGATTCACAAGAAACAGAGCTTTCTCGACCCATCGAAAGGCCTCCCACTTTCTAGCCATGGACTTCACTTCAGCAAGTCAAAGCCCAGCTTTTCAAGAACGACTACACAAGCCGTGATGCAAGAAATCTCACTTGAACCAAAGAGTTGTTCGCTTCGACTCGACGTAGTTTCCGAGCAAGAACTGAGAGAAAAAGGCTTCCTCGGCTTAAGGAAGACGAAGCTCGTCTGCACAATAGGGCCGGCCTGCTCTTCAATCGACGATTTGGAGAAATTAGCCGCAAATGGGATGAATGTTGCCAGGCTAAACATGTGCCATAACACCAGAGATTGGCACAGAGACGTCATTAGGAAGATCAAAAAGCTGAATGAAGAGAAGGGCTATTGCGTCTCAGTGATGATCGACACCGAAGGCAGTCAGATTCACGTCGTCGACCATGGTTCTTCCTCAACCGTTAAAGCGAGGTACCTAAGCGAAGCTTTCTATTCTCAGCTTATTACACTTCCTTTGTTAGACTTACCCTGTAATTTCTGCCTTCTTAGGATGGTTCTATATGGTTCTTCACTACCGAAGAGTTCCACGGTTCTCGACCTTTCACAGTCCAAGCAAATTACGAAGGATTCGCCGAAGGTGGGCTTAGGATAAAAAAAATCGATTCAAAGTTCGAGTTTTTATCTATCGATGCGTTTTTATTTACGGTGTCGTCCCTTCAGGCGTTAACGTGGGAGACGAAATCGTAATCGACGGCGGAATGGCGACTTTCGA
The DNA here is from genome assembly GCA_027422505.1 of Craterostigma plantagineum. Classification (NCBI taxonomy): domain Eukaryota; kingdom Viridiplantae; phylum Streptophyta; class Magnoliopsida; order Lamiales; family Linderniaceae; genus Craterostigma; species Craterostigma plantagineum. The sequence continues at coordinate 60,676 of JAPQWV010001406.1, read as the reverse complement.
GGTCGTAGAAAAGGTCGGCAATGATCTGCGCTGCGAATGTACCGATCCCGGCCTGTTCTTACCACGAGCAAAGCTGAGCTTTTGGAGGAACGGAAGGCTTCTCGAGAAGAATAGCGAGCTCCCGACTCTTTCGTCGAAGGTTTTTACGCCACTTTTTCGACAAATTCGTTCGCCCCAATTTCCTAATTATTACCGCGCGAAGATGTTAAGGCGTGGACTCAAAATTACAGGATTGGTCGGACGTCGATTTCGGAATCTCCGAAGGCGTCGATTTCTTCGCGTTGTCGTTCGTCAACGACGCCGACGCCGTCTCCCACCTCAAGAACTACCTCTCGACCAAATCCTCCAAGTAAAACTAGCGTTAATACGATCGAAAACCTTCCCAATAATCGGCGTTTTGAGATCAAATCATGATATATTTGTTAAGTGATCACTTTTCCTAACGGTAAACCCTGAAAGGAGTGCATCATTTTTTTTTAGGTTTATATAATTTTCCAACAATATGATAGGGCATGCAAGTCCTGGCGAAGATCGAGAGCTTGGAGGCGCTCCAAAACTTGGAAGAAATCGTCGAGGCCTCGGACGGAATCATGATAGCCCGAGGAGACCTCGGCGTGGAAGTGCCTCTCGAGGAAATCCCAACGGTCCAGGAAAGGATCACGTGCATCTGCAGAAACCTCAAGAAGCCAGTCGTGGTGGCTTCCCAGCTATTGGAATCGATGGTCGAGTATCCGACGCCGACGAGGGCCGAGGTGGCCGACGTTTCCGAGGCCGTAAGGCAGTATTCCGACGCGCTTATGCTTTCCGGCGAGTCGGCCATCGGCCCTTACGGGCAAAAGGCGCTCGCCGTGCTACGAACGACGAGCGGTCGGATGGAGCTCTGGAGTCGGGAAGAGAGCCCGAGGAGCGTCGCGCCGAGACGCGGTCGAGGGAGTCGTCGTTCTCGGACCGAATCGGCGAGCAGATATGTGACTGCGCCGTGGAGATGGGTAAGTTGATCGGTGTAGGGATCCGTTTTAGGCTTAGCTGCTTTTTTCCGCCGCGTAAATTGGGGAGTGACGCATGCAGGACAGCGAAATTAGGAGCTTGTTATTTAGGAACACTAGTTTTTTCTTCATCCTCCATAGTTTCATGTTTTGCTTTAAACTTAATTTTTCCATTTCTTTTCATTTCCTCAATAAATGCTTTGAACCAAACACACCCTAAGCAATTTACACGAACGTGAATGTGAAACCTAATTGTGTCCTTAAATTGCTCCAGTTTTGAAGTCCGTGTTCCTATATAGCAAGCTCCTATGGAGACCTAATTGCGTCTTTAAATTGCTTCGATTTTTAAATTAGTGTCCTTAAATTGTGATTCCGTTAGTTGGCCGTTGAAGTTTCCATCATCCACAAGTAATGATATTCGACTAAGGGTGTGTTTTCGCCATTTACGCATGTCTCGTCGACGTTCCGTTTTAGAAAAAAATCAGAACTTTCGAAATTTTAACGAAGATAACCAATATTTTTTTTTCTTCGCATCATTTTGCAGCCAACAACCTCGGACTGGACGCGATATTCGTCTACACCAGGCTCGGGGAGATGGCGTCACTCGTCTCGAGGAACCGTCCGAACCCGCCCGTGTTCGCGTTCACGGACGACGAGGCCACGAGGATGGCGCTCAACCTCCAGTGGGGAGTGACTCCATTGCTCATGGGCCTATCGGACGACATGGATTCCAACGTTCGTAAGTCTGTTGACCTTTTGAGGAACGAAGGGCTCGTCGGTGAGGGAGACACCATCTTGGTGGTCTCCGATATCGTCCCGGCCTCGACTGCTCGGACTGTGTTTCAGTCCATTCAGGTCAAGACCATAGATTAAGGAAAGATTGTATTATGTCCACACGGTGTTATCGCGGTTCGCGCATTTCGACCATATGCAGTCTGAAATAAAGACGAATTTCATTGTCGGCTATGAAACGACTCTGACTCCTAGCATAAACAATCTTTATTTTCAAAGTCATCACAAATTACGACTCCCACCGCCGGCCACGCCGACCGCCTCCCACCGCCGGCCACGCTGTCCGCCTCCCACCACCAGCCACGCCGTCCACATCCAATCGCTGGCCACGCCGCCCCGCGTCCAGCCTCCAACCCCACCTCAACCTCCCCCGCACCAGCACCTCCGTCGTCCCAGCCTCGAGTCTCCCCGCGGTGGGACCTCGTCTCTCCGACCTTCGGGTTGGGAGCCTTTTCTCCCTTGTGGAGCCTTCAGTTCGATGAGAACAAAATCCAGAAGTCGAATATCAGGTTAAAATCAAGACTATCGTAGATTCATCATTATCGTTTTTTCTGTTATAGGTTCTTTAGTTCTTGATTGTAGATAATGATGTTCTGTTTTCTGTCGATTTTTTTGTCCCTTGTGGACCCTTTTTTCTCGATGTGGGAGTGTTTGTTCCCCTTGTGGGCCTTTGTTCTCCCGGTTGACGATGTACCGGTGAGACCCCAGAGCTATCTAGCTATCTTTGTTATTAATGCAAATTATCTTTTCGAAAAAAAATAAGTAAGTGAATTATGTCTAATGTATTATATACCCTGATAAAAGCATTACTAATGGAAAATACTAAAGTTCATTAAGAAATCCCAAAACCTTAATTAAGCTTTTGCGTAAAATGTTCAAAGCAGGCCAATCATTTTGTATTTTGTATTTTGTAGCACAACTGGGAAAATACAATTGGGGAGAAACTGTATCGAGGCTCAAAGCAGGCCAATCATTTGATTTGAGCTCAAAGGTCTTGATTTCGCCACGTCATGAAACTTGAAATCTGACGGTCTAGATCGTCAGGCTCCGTATGCCGTCCTCGTGGCCACGGAAAAGCAAGGAGTAAAATCCCGCGCAGGATAGCGGGATAGAAACTATTTCCATCTAACGTACGCTAATCATTTTGTATATTCAGGAATATCGCTGCCATTGGACTGCTTTTGCTTTCGATAGCCGTCTCACGTCTTCTACTCCATTCTCGAATTCTTTATTTCGGGGAAATTATTTGGAGGAGAATTGTAGGTAGGTTTGCTCGTTGAATCCTTTCGGGTGTAAACCGTAATCAGTCCAAGGAACAGGCCATGGCTTGCGTTCAGATGTTGCGATCGACTCCGTTGGATTTGAAGGTTAAGTTTATTCATCCGAGGACATCAATTAGGAGGACTTGCAGGCTTCACGAGCTCAATTGGAGGCGATTAGGGTTTCGTGTAAAGTCGGGGATGACGATAAGAACAACAGTCAAAGCAAAGGTGAGATCGTTTGCTGTTGTGTTTGACGTTTGTGTTTTTATTTTGACAAGATTAGGCATTTCGATACTGTCGTTGATTGATTTAGTTGAGGTCTATCAAGCTGCGGTGTAGTCGTTCGCGAGTATATAACTTTTTTTCGGAAGATTTTAGTTAGCTGTTTTTCCTCGTATCTGTCTATATTGAGTCTCATTTCTAAGAATGGTAGTCTGTATTTTCCGCAGTAACCATCCCTGTTTTTTTTATGCAATTCCCTTTACTCTGTTGTGTGTGTGTTGTGCAATCGTTTGTTTTAGATACACCTGGCCATTGATAATTTGATATTGGATGTAACTTTGTAAACTATGGCATGCATTTTACCAGGTGAAGAACCTCCCGAGTCTTTGTTTATGAAAGAATTGAAAAGAAGAGGAATGACGCCCACTTCGTTGCTCGAGGAAAAAAACGCTGCAGCGAGCAGAGACGAGAAAGTAAAGTTCAAGGAAGAAGATGGCGGTTGGAACTACTCGACAAGAAATGGAGTCTCTACCGATGAGGATAAAAAACTTTCAATCAAAGGGAGACATCAATGTCTCTTAACAGCGAGGGCCTAGAGGCATGTGATCATTGCTCTGTTACATTGTCAACGAAGCTATGATCACAATGAATAATAATCACTGAATCTGTTATGCTTTCTTGATACGAAAAACCAACCTTTCAATCCCTTCCATCAGGGTTTGCTTCCACGGGCCAAGCTTCTACTTACTCTGGGAGGGACCTTTTTTCTGGCATTTTGGCCTCTAATTCTTGTGACTGTCGCCTTCTTCACTGCTGTATATTGGTAAGTACCCACTCCTCGTCTTATAATAGCACTTTGCTTTAACACAGTCCATTAATTTTCATTCTTACTTTGACATGATACAGTTCTTTGGCTATGCTGTTCTATTGATCATTTTAGTTCAACTTCATCATCTTTAACTCTTCAACTGATATTATCCCACCGATCCCTTCGGCACTGTTATGTTTCAATCGTTGTATTTCATCATTGGTGCAGTATTTCGGGCCGGACTTTGTTCACGATGGAAGTAGATACCCAGTCGCTCCACCCGAGTACATCGACCCATATGATCTGCTCGAAGACGAGAAAATATACCAACAGCACCTCCTCTTCCAAATTAGATCTCAAATTTCGTGTCCTGCCTTGTAATTTGTAGGTATTTTAAATTGACAGTTATGCATAGCCCATCACAAAGTCGAATTGAGATTGAATATTACAACTATCTGAAGTACATACAAGTATCAACTTTTCCAGGTAAGACGACTTCATCATCTCTGCTTGTGTCTCCTGCTAGAATTACAAGTAGATTTCTAGTAGAATCTTTCTCATGTCGAATCATAGACATGTGATTCTGATGTGGTAATAACATGAATTAGAAGGCTGGCCCTGGCCGGGTATCTGTCCATGATTTGGGTCGATCGTCTTCTGCCCTGTATAATCGATTTTCTTGGAAGTAGGAGATTCCGGCCCATATTCCACGAACGAGCAAAAATACTTGCGAAAATCACGCTCCCGAGGGTACAGATTACCTAAAACAGAAAACGAGACGCTGGTAATGGTACGAAGAGGAAAGCAATCGAAGACTTTGATCGGTTAGGACAAATGCAGAACAGAGCATCCATTGAGAAAAAAATGAACCATAATCATCAGCACCAGCAAGAAGAAAACGCATTATTATCACCTGAAGGAAAGCTTTCAGAATCCACAGGAAGGTCAAAATTAGAGTACCGTTGACTGCAAATCCAACCTACACGTTCCAAACTAGCACTATTAAGCTAAGCTGAGACACTTGAAGATCAAATCAAATGGTAGCTTCGAGCTTAGGTAGTCATAGGCTTACAAGTTTCGTCGAGATAGGGACTGGAAGAACGGATTTCACGGCTCGGCGAGCTTTCCTCGAGACTTTCCGAAACACGTTCTCCACGAACCTAACCAGAAACTCCAGACTCCTATCTTCTTCCTCCTCCTCCTCGTCGTCGTCTTCGTCTTCTTCGTCGCGGTCGTCGTACAGATCGTCTCCGAAGGCTCCCGTAACGACACCGCTTCTAGGATTCGCCGCCGTTCGAGCGCGAATTGAGCTTGGAGTGATTGATCGATGGAAACCGAGCGGCGGAATGCGATGGTTCGAGTAATAACAGAGAGGATATTTTGGATGGTGATGGGATAGAGGACTGAGGTGGAGAGAGACGATGGTCGCCGCCATTTATGGGTAAGTTTTCCGGCGAGATGATGGCGGAGTGCTTGGTTGTGGTAGATTTAGATGGCCAAAAGATTTATATATAATCGATTTAAAAATACAAAAAATAAAAATATTAACTGTAGGAAAGCCATTAATGTGGGCCACACAGTTCGAGCCCTTTCTTACATCTTCCAAGAAGCCCACGACCCAAATCAGCTGATGATCGACAAAGACGGAAAAGGACAGCAAACTTCAGTTCAGACCAAGAGAAAGAAGACAATGGGAAACGACAAGAGCTACTGGCTGCTAAAGACCGAGCCGAGCGAGTGTCGTGGTCCGACCAGGCGGCTAACGGCGGCGTCACGAAATGGGACGGCGTCAGAAACAAGCAAGCCCAGAAAAACATGAAGCGCATGCGCGCCGGCGACCTGTGCTTCTTCTACCACTCGGGAGGCAAGCACCGCCGCGTCGTAGGCGTCGTGGAGGTGGAGCGCGAGTGGTACGACGACGGCGGAGACGGTGCTGGTGCGGTGGACGTGAGGGCGGTGGGCGAGATGAGTAAGGCCGTGGGATTGGCCGAGATGAAAGAGGAGCTCTCGGAGAGCGAAGGTGATTTTGGGTTGTTTAGGCAGCCGAGGCTGTCCGTCGTGGCCGTGGAGAAGCGCGTTTGGGACAGAATCTGTGAGATGGGCGGTGGGTATACGTGAAATATGACGACTTCATGCGGCTGTTATGAATCTTTTTGTATGTCAACTGTTCGATGTTTTGTCTGTACAGTTTTTCGAACTTTTTTTTGGACTTTTTGGAGCATAAGTAGCTATCTTCTAGAACATGGTTCCTTCATCGCATATTTATTTGGAGTATTTGAGTAGTTGATGATAAGATTAGTAGTCGCATGATGTTGCCCTCGGAAGTCCTTAGCCAATATGGAATTGAACACCTATATCCAATTACCTTGAATTACGTGTCAAACATTGTCTTCAATCTCTCAGTCACATAAAGATTTAGTGTTAAGTTCAGCAAAACTGATGAATCGCTGAAAGGGGAAGTGTTAAGACAATGGAGTCTTGGTTAAGACACAGAATCATTCTAGCACTAGCTTGCCTTCATGTCCTCAACAACGCTATCTTAGTGGCAACTTCACAGCATGTGATCAAGACTCTGCCTGGTTATAATGGTACACTTCCCTTCAAGCTCGAGACAGGGTTTGTTCGTTACTCCATTCTCTCTTTTGGTTATCTTTCTATTTCTATGTTTTATCAATAAATTCTGTGTTTTTCTCACTTAGATATGTTGGAGTGGAGAAAAACGATGAACTGCAGCTGTTTTACTACTTCATCGAATCAGAGGGTGATCACACAGAAAGACCCTTTGGTGCTTGGCTAACTGGTGGGCCGGGTTGCTCCGGTTTTCGGGTCTCGTTTATGAAATTGGTGGGTCGATCATCTTTAGGTCATTCTTTTCTTTATTTTCGGTCGTTTAATGTGCCCTGCTTTGTGTGTGCGTGTGTATGGTGTGTTGTGCAGGTCCGTTGATCTTTGATTATGATGCTTTTGATGGAAACTTGCCTTCTTTCAGAATCAACAAGTATTCTTGGACGAAGGTTGTCTTTATTAACATATTCTTGCAGTCGATCTGTGTAATAAATTTATGTATTCTTAGGTTGCCAACATAATCTTCCTCGACTATCCTGCCGGGACTGGGTTTTCGTACGCAACCAAAGCAGAAAACTACGCTACAAACGACACCGATACGACGCAAATCAATCATACTTTCTTGAGAAAGGTGAGTTATAAATGAGACTAATCACCTTGAAACCGATTTAGCATGAGAATCTTATATATTAAAGTTATCAGTCAATAATATCATTCTGATGACGTTGCAGTGGTTATCAGATCACCCGAATTTCACCTCGAATCTTCTCTACATCGCTGGTGACTCTTACGGAGGCAAAATCGTGCCCATGTTAGCTCTGGATATAGATAAAGGTGGAATTTCTAGGGAAAAAGTAAAATTAAGTTGTGATGATCTTCTTCTTGTTCTTTTCTATTACATCATGGGAAATTGAGTTCTATCGTGGTGTTCTCTTTGTTAACTTTCCAGCCAATGAAGCTGGACTCAAGCCACGGTTGTTTCTCCAGGTAATAAGATATGTGAAAAAAGAAATGTTCGCGTAATTGTAAGACGTAGAAGATTGACGAGTGATGGTTTTGAGGATCGAATCAGGGTTATATTGTTGGCAATGGATCATTAAACGATGATGAGGACGGTAACGAAAAAATTCCCTTTGCTCACAGAATGGGGCTCGTCTCAGATGAGTACTTGAGGTATGCTTTTCGTTCACATAGTCCATAATATTTAGTTTCAAGTGTAAAAATTCTGAAAATATACCAACTAAACTCAATCAGCTGGCAAAGAAAAGCTGTAATGGCGAGTACTCGAACCCAGACCCAGACAATATACAGTGCAAATACGCACTTCATCTTTGCAATGAGGTGAGTTCTTGCTATACCGTTGATCTTTTTCGTACAGTTTCTTGCACACTATGCAATCTCTATCTCTATTTCCTTAATCACGTTTTTCTTTCTTTTTTCCCTTTAAAAGTGTACGCGCCTTATCAACGAGGCCATGTGCTAGAGCCGAAATGCAGATTGATATCTCCGAAACACGAGAGTGGTAATAACATAAAGCTATTGCCTTTCGAAGATAATGAATCTGATCATATACTTCTGCACGAAGATGAGGAATCATCATCTTGCCGTGTAAGTAAATGCACATATTCTGATTAATTGGAGAAGAAGACTTCTACTACATCATACTTGTATGAAGAATGGCCACTTGCTGCAGGCGAATCATTATCTCCTTTCATATATTTGGGCTGATGACGAAACTGTTCGAGAAGCTCTTCACATCAGAAAGGTATGAATCCATAGATCATATTTTTATTAATGTTGTCGGGCGAGAAATTAATATATATACATATATATATAATATATATACATATATATATATATATATATAAAGGGAACAAAAACAGTTTGGAAAAGATGCAACAAGACCTACCTTACGAGTCAGACGTTGAGAGCGTCTTCGAGCATCATCTGCTGCTCAGCAAGAAAGGTATCAAGCTCTGATTTACAGGTGAGCTGACACCTTCTAAAAAAAAATTAATGTACCGTTACGAAAGAGCTCTAAATTCATATCCTACGATCTTTTACTACTTTTCAGTGGCGATCACGACATGATTTCCTTACATGAGTACATTGAAATGGATTCGTGCTCTAAATCTCACTCTCGATGAAGATTGGAGGGCTTGGACTGTGAATTCCCAAGTCGCCGGGTTAGTTTCTTCTCTGTAATTCCTACGTTCATTAATCACTTGAAGGAACATTTAGTGCTTGTTTGGTAACGGGTTTAGTAATTTTAAACTTGGGTTTGAAACATGTCAGCGTGTTTGGTTCGTTGGTTATCTAAACCATTGGTTTATATAAAAACCACTCTAACCCATGTAGACGGGTTTAAATAAACACACCTCCTCACATGTGTTTATTTAAACCCACTAACCAAACACGCATTTTATTTATACCCATTAATTTGTTTTATATAAACCCTTACTAAATAAACGTCCTAAATATAAATCTATCAACCAAACGAGCACTTAGAGTACTTTCTTTTTAAATTTCAGGTATACCATGAAGTACAAAACAATGAAGGTGTTCTCACCTATGCCCGTGAAGGCAAGACAAATAAACAACTTTCACATTTTTTTTTTATTAATGCGATTCTATTTTACAAACTTTTTTATTAGCGTTTGTTCTTTAATTCAGGGTGCTGGACACACTGCGCCAGAGTACAAACCCGAGCAATGCTTTGCCATGTTTAGAAGATGGTTTATCTTCATATCCACTCTGAATACCTATATATATATATATATATATATATATATATATAATATACATATACATGCTGGAATATTAACTTATTTTCATTATATTCATCATTTACATCACACTATTGATTCTTGATGAGGATTTTCCGCTAGATAAAGACATGCAATAAGTGTTTGTTCACAGATATGAGACAACCAACGACCATTGTTGTCTTTAAATTAGATCAAAAAGACCTATGTCCATCCCATTGTAGGCAATTGGAGCGTACATCCATAGATCATCAGAGCTCAATAGCTTAATCTGAAACTGTAAGAACTTGACATACTTTACAGCTTCTTCAAGCATTGTACTAATGTCCACCTATATGTGAATGTCAAATATTCATGTAGTTCATTTATTCAAGAATGCAATAGAATGTATATAAAGTGCGCACCTTGGTTCCATTTGGGACAAGGTTCTGCAGCATTCTCAATCTCTCATTGATTCTTTCTCTTCTTTTCTAGAAGATCAATAATACATGCGTGTATTAATTTACCTGCACACACACACACAAAACACATACACACACACACACACACACACATATATATACATATATAAAATCTACTATACTCCCATAAAATGTTACATCTTACCCTAGCATAAAGGCTTTGCGGATCGGTAGCTGAGCCTCTGCTTGCTCTTGCTTTCTCTCCTAAATTCGACCTCGATGCATCTCCATTATTTGCTTCGTGTGAACCGTTCGAATTTTCCCCATTATCGTTGAAAGTTGAAACCCTCGTCGCTCTTTTGACGTTTCGACTGGTCTTGTGTGCTTGGAATTTTGAGCAAGAACAGTGACAATAATTTGCCCATTAAATAAAAATAGTACCTTTTCTTTACAAAATTAGTATAGACGTGAGATAGTAAAATCGTACTTCATAATTCGTTTTACGCTGTCTTTTCTTATATTGCTCGCACGGGCTCCTCGCAGTATGATCGCTCTTCGACGTTTGAGTCTCAAGCTGAAGTTTTCTTGAATTTTCGGTGGACTCCTCTTTTCCGTCGCCAGCCTCCATCATTATATGATCATACTAAATTATTTTTGGGATTTGAAGATAGTTTGTTCCTTGGCTCGAAGATGGTAAGAGGGAACTCATGGATGATGAGCATGAGAAGTACGTTGCATTAATATCACTATTATAATTATCTTCGCCCGAAGAAACAGGCCAAAGCGCCGTGGAAGAGAGGCAACAGTTTGGGAACTGATCATGATTCGATAGCGAACCGATTAGGGTTTCCAAAAAGTCAGCTTCTTCCGAGCACATTTCGTTCAATGAGCTCCAAACGCCTTCATTCCTACAAGATCCATCGATCTTTACTGTTTGATAGGAAATGTGTGTTTCCTTTATTATATGTGTATGCTTTCAAACCGAGTGAGAATGGACAAGAATATGAGAGATTATATATACTATATATATAGGGTTTTCCTAGTCTGTCTCACAATGTATGTATACATTCTTTATGAGCAATATCACGTTAATAAAATGCTTTGTAACTCAAGCTCGGACATACATACAGCTAGGTAAGACCAGTTCAGGCAATATTTATTAGTTGAAGTTCCACTCGACATTTGCGAAAATATAAATGCTTTTCTTACATAGAAGGAAAAAGTTCTTGTTAGGTGAGTTTTGGTAGGAATAGTCCAAGCATAGTCAACCAAATGCATTTTCACGTGGGTTGCTAAACAATAAAAGTGGCTGTCTTATTATTCTTGTTTTCAGATGGAATAGAGACGGACAGATCGAATACAATGCTCTCCTATAAATAGGCATTAGACGAGGCAGTAGAAAAAAACACACCACACAGATCTTCGTCTACTCCGAATAATTCTTTGTATAGCCTACTCCTAATATTGTTGTAGCTGCTTTTATATCACGTCAGTGTACGTGTCTGTAATATCTCCACATAATAAAGAAGTTCTACCTCCGGCCCGTGGACGTAGGTCATTCTGACCGAACCACGTAAATCTCGTGTCACTGTCCAAATTTATTTTTCGTCTCTATTATTTATTATCGTCATTTTTCGGGCAAAATAATTATCGGGGATTTCCGCATATCCTAACAAATTGGTATCAGAGCCAACCCCGATATTTTTTAGCCACCATGACGATAACAAAAATGTCAATTGAAAAGTTCGACAGAAATATCCTTCTATACTCTCGCATCTCGATAAATTCGATTCTATCATTATTGATTTGGCGAACGTAGAAGTTAAAGTGACGGACGAAGATCAGGCCATAATATTGTTGTGTTCCCTTCCCTCGTCTTTAAAGCATTTTCGTGACACGATTATATACGGAAAAGACACAATATCGTATTCTAGTGTCAAATCCGCTTTACAATCGAAAGAACAGATAGACAGGGATATTACGGGAGAAACAGTGGTAGCAAGGCAGAAGGCCTGTTTGCACGGGGAAGACCAGAACGTAGAGACGCTGAAAATAGCAGATCTAACGAAAGGTCGAAATCCAGGTACAGAAATAAGTCTGTATTTTTGCAAGAAAAAGGGACACATTAAAGCTGATTGTTTTAAATTAAAAAATAAGGAAAAATAATCAGCAATTTAAGAAACCCGCCGAAGCTAGTTTAGCTGCTGATGAAAGCGATGGAACTATTTTTGTAGCAACTGCAAATATTATTAGGTCTGATAATGAGTGGATCTTAGATTCGGGTTGTTCTTACCACATAAGTCGGAGTCGGGACTGTTTTTCCACATATGAAAAATTTGATGGTGGATATGTCTTAATGGGAAATGATGCTCCGTGTAAAGTTGTTGGTAAAGGCACAGTTAGGATCAAGATGTTCGACGGAATCATCCGAACGCTCACAGAAGTCAGACATGTTCCAGATATGAAGAGAAATCTTGTCTCTTTAGGTACACTTGAATCTCAAGGGTGCAGGTTCTCAGGTGAAGGTGGAGTTTTGAAAATTGCCAGAGGTGCCCTTGTCGTGATGAAAGCTTGCAGGTCTGGAAATTTATATATTTTGCAGGGAACTACTGTTACAGGTTCCGCTGCAGTTTCGACATCCCGGAGGTTGATACCACGAGATTATGGCATATGCGACTTGGACACATGGGAGAAAAAGGCTTGACGATTTTAAGCAAGCGGGGCCTACTTTGCGGTCAAAGTACTGGTAAGATGGACTTTTGCGAACATTGTATTTTGGGAAGCAGAAACGAGTCAGCTTCAATTCGCCAGCTGTCCACAGGACGAAAGGTACTTTGGACTATATTCATTCTGATGTATGGGGTCCTTCTCGTGTTCCGTCCAAAGGTGGTGCAAGATACATGTTGACTTTCATTGATGATTTTTCAAGGAAGTCTGGGTCTATTTTCTCAAACAGAAAAGAGTGATGTTTTTCCTAACGTTTAAACAATGGAAGGTTTTGATTGAAAAGCAGACAGGAAAACAGATCAAGCGGTTGCGGACAGATAATGGCTTAGAATTTTGCGGAAGCGAGTTCAATGAGTTCTGCAAGAATGAAGGAATTGCTCGACATCACACTGTTCGAATGACACCTCAACAAATGGTGTTGCCGAGCGCATGAACCGGACGCTTCTAGAAAGAGCTCGATGTATGATCTCCAACGCTGGGTTGACAAATGATTTTTGGGCTGAAGCTATCGCTGCAGCATGTTATATTGTCAACCGCTCACCGTGTTCACCGATCAATTTCAAGACTCCTGAGGAAGTATGGTCAGGTACTCCTGCTGATTACTCAAACTTAAGAATATTTGGGTGCCAGCTTATATGCACGTAAACGAGGGAAAGTTAGAGCCTAGAGCTAAAAAGTGTATTTTTCTCGGTTACGCTTCAGGGGTGAAAGGATATAGACTATATAATCCTGATCCCAAGTCACCCAAATTTATAATTAGCAGAGATGTTACATTTGACGAGTCTTCTATGTTACATTCAAAAGAGTCTAATAATTCTTCTGATCAAGACAAGAAGGATAGTGTACACAGCGAGGTGGAGCTCGAGATCAGCAAAGATCCTTCAGATGATTCTGCTACGAGTTCAACAGATCAAGAGGATGAGCCAGAACCTGATTTAGATCCTGTTGAAGATGAAAGTACCGAGCAGAATATTCTATAGCCAGAGATAGGGAGAGACGGGAGATTCGACTACCACAGCGGTACGTGAATTTAGTTTCGTATGCTTTATCAGTGGCGCAAGAAACAGGTGAGGCGGCGAACCTTCTACCTATTCAGAGGCAATTAGCGATGTTAATTCTGATAAGTGGTTGGTAGCGATGAATGAAGAAATGGAGTCTCTGCACAAGAATGGTACATGGATTCTTGTGCCGCCGCCGATGAAAAAGAAAATAGTCGGATGTAAGTGGGTCTTCAAGAAAAAAGAAGGTTTATCTGGTTCTAACGATGCAAGGTATAAAGCACGATTAGTCGCGAAAGGCTATAGTCAGGTACAAGGTGTAGATTTTAATGATGTGTTCTCACCTGTCGTTAGACATAGCTCTATTCGTGTATTACTTGCATTCGTTGCCATGTATAATTTGGAGTTAGAACAGCTCGACGTCAAGACGGCGTTCTTACATGGCGATTTAGATGAACAGATATATATGAAGCAACCTGAAGGCTTCATAGTTGAAGGCAAGGAACACCAGTTTGCCTGTTGAAGAAATCCTTATACGGATTAAAGCAGTCTCCAAGACAGTGGTACAAACGTTTTGATTCTTTCATGTTGGGTCATGGTTTCTCCAGGAGCAAGTATGATAGTTGTGTTTACTTCCGGAAGTTAAATGACAGTTCGTTCATTTATCTATTGTTATATGTTGATGACATGCTCATTGCGGCTAAGAATCTTGCAGAAATTCACCAGTTGAAGGCCTTATTGAACGTGAATTTGAAATGAAGGATTTAGGAGCAGCTAAGAAGATTCTTGGTATGGAGATTAGACGTGATAGAGGAGCTGGTAAGTTGCACCTGACCCAGGAAAGTTACCTCAAAAAGGTTTTGGAGAGATTTGGCATGAACGATGCCAAACCAGTCAGCACTCCTCTTGCTAGCCATTTTAGGCTAAGCGCTGCTCAGTCACCATCATCAGATGAGGAAGAAGCGTACATGGCACGGGTTCCTTACTCGAGTGCAGTCGGCAGTATTATGTATGCAATGGTATGTACACGTCCTGATATTTCACAGGCTGTTAGTGTTGTTAGCAGGTATATGGCTAATCCAGGGAAAGAACACTGGCAAGCAGTAAAGTGGATTCTCAGATACTTGAAGGGTACTCTAAGCTTTTGTTTGGAGTTTGGCAGAAACAGTGACACTCTCATTGGCTTCGTTGATTCAGACTACGCAGGTGATCTCGATAAACGACGATCTCTTACTGGTTATGTATTTTCTATTGGAGGTTGTGCAGTTAGCTGGAAAGCTACTCTACAGCATGTAGTGGCGTTATCTACTACTGAAGCAGAATACATGGCGATTACTGACGCGATTAAGGAAGCATTATGGTTGATGGGGTTATTCGGTGAATTAACTCAGAATCAGGGAGTCATTACTATTTTCTGTGATAGTCAAAGTGCGATTCATTTGACTAAGGATCAGATGTATCACGAAAGGACTAAGCATATTGATGTTAAGTATCATTTTATTCGTGATATCATTGCAGATAAGAAGGTGTTTATCAAGAAGATTACACGAAAGATAATCCTGCAGATTTACGAAGGCTCTTCCAGTTTCCAAGTTCAAGCATTGCTTTGACTTGATTGGTGTTTCAGAAATGGTGAAGTAGCCCGTCAGGGGCTAAGGTCGGAGGGAGATAAAGGTATTCTAAATTAAGGTGGAGTTATTTACGGTACCAAAACTCAAGGTGGAGATTTAGATTTGTTAGGTGAGTTTTGGTAGGAACCGTCCAAGCATAGTCAACCAAATGCATTTTCACGTGGGTTGCTAAACAATAAAAGTGGCTGCCTATTATTCTTGTTTTCAGATGGAATAGAGACGGACAGATCGAATACAATGCTCTCCTATAAATAGACATTAGACGAGGCAGTAGAAAAACACACCACACAGATCTTCGTCTACTCCGAATAATTCTTTGTATAGCCTACTCCTAATATTGTTGTAGCTGCTTTTATATCACGTCAGTGTACGTGTCTGTAATATCTCCACATAATAAAGAAGTTCTACCCTCCGGCCCGTGGACGTAGGTCATTCTGACCGAACCACGTAAATCTCGTGTCACTGTCCAAATTTATTTTTCGTCTCTATTATTTATTATCGTCATTTTTTCGGGCAAAATAATTATCGGGGATTTCCGCATATCCTAACAGTTCTCTTTATGTCTATTTCAAGAAATGAACGGACCGAGAGGTTGATCTGCTACTTGCATTTTTCGAGTATAAAATATTTTGATGAATCGAGTTATTGTGTGATTTG
This sequence comes from Craterostigma plantagineum, assembly GCA_027422505.1. Lineage (NCBI taxonomy): Eukaryota > Viridiplantae > Streptophyta > Magnoliopsida > Lamiales > Linderniaceae > Craterostigma > Craterostigma plantagineum. The sequence goes on along the minus strand of JAPQWV010001406.1, from coordinate 44,862 downwards.
ACTAAAAAAATCCGTGATGGAGCGGACGTTTGAGCCCGTGCACGACCTATATTATAAAATTTGTTTAGTAAAGATGCATAATGCATTGACAAAGAGACATGGGGAAAACTGGTTAATAAATATATATATTTTTATTTCAATTCATGGTGAAATATATCAAAAAATCATCAAACAAAACCCTGTAAGATCCGTGTCTGTCTCTTTGTTGCCTTTGAAAGAGCATTACTGCCTACGCCCCTGCACGTTCGTCTTGGTCTTGGTCGTCTTCGAATCTAATTTCTGGTATAAAACAATTAAAACTTATCAATATCAAACAGTAAATAGCTGTTTTTCTTGGATATACCTAACATAATCGAGCCGACGCGACCTCCTATATACTAAAATAGATGCTAGAAAAAAGCTCGTGACAAAATAATTTAAATAAAAAAATAATTGTTAATGTTTATTCAACGAAATAATGAGGACACCACTGTGGAAAACACTCATCGTCGGGTTATTGAATTATATATTCATATCTAATATTGGCAAGAAACATGAAACTCGCCCCGTCACAAGGGTCAGCCCTCGCTATATTTCAACGAGTTTATTACCACTCGGAAGCTCGTGGACTCTTATCTCAAAATGAAATTATCTCATTTCATAATTTAGGTATTTCAATTTCCACGATAACTTAAAAAAAAAAAAAAAAAAAAAAAAAAACTTCAGCGGTGCAGTTAACTTGGCTTCTTTATTGTAGCAGATATATAGAGAATTCAGAGAGGTCGACAATTTATTGATTTTATTATATATTAAAACACGTCGACTTATAAGGCCTCTTTGTAACTAAATGTATCATCCCCAGAAAGCATTTCTCGTTGGCTTGAAAAATTGAAGTGCTCTTGTAATTTTTTTACTACACATGTAATATAATATATAATATATAAATAAATATATATAAATGAGGAGCACCATATCATTCCTCATGCTGATTTGGCACCGATTCGTGCCAAATCAGCGTGCCACTTCAACACCAAATCAAACGTGACATTAATCAACACATCTTAGGCGTCATAAATCGATACTATGATGCTTATGTAGCATGTTCAACGTGGATATATCAAGATCACTCCACAAAATGCCACGTAAGACATGAACATGCTACATAAGCATCATATGTATCGATTTATGACGCCTAAGATGTGTTGATTAATGTCACGTTTGATTTGGTGTTGAAGTGGCACGTTGATTTGGCACGAATCGTGCCAAATCAGCAGGTGCCCATATAAGGTGCTCACATTGTTAGAAAAGTAGCGTTGATTTGAAGGCCGGATATTTCTCTAGAATCGCGTTTGGAGTTCACTTTCCAAAGACAATAATTCGTCCCGGGATAAGACTAGAGATCAACTTGTTATATCGCTCGTAAATTCAATGTTTTGTGTCGATGTGTGTCTCTGCGTTTATTTATAACCCAAAGTTTCGACCGGTTATGTCTGTTCGTAATAGACATAATCCTTTCAAAGTGATGGTGTCTGTTTGAGAACAGATATTTCCTGTGAAGCCAAGTACCTATTCGGGTATACATCCTTTCGGACGAAGAGGTTTCGGGTATACATCATTTCAGGCATGCACACATTTTGGGTGTGTACGCACCGTTTCGGGGCGCTGCCCCTTGACCCCACCCGCTGAGTGGCCAGCGGACCGCCACTAGGGGCGCTGCCCGTAGTACCCTGCAAGGGGGCGCAGCCCCCTCGACCCTGCTTCGCTTTGGGTTCTGACATAAAGCGTTCTCCGAGCGTGCACTCCGCACCTCCTAACCAGGATACATTTTTACGTCCCAATTACACTAAAATATATAACAATCCTCCACCGTTTTAGTGCAATCCCTTTAAGAACAATAACACGACAACAATACTTATGCGTAAACGAAAATATCATTAAAGATTGAATTTCCGTCTTAGTACACTACACATTCCAAAATACTCGAGAAGAGAGGGTGTTCTGCGAATTGAACCCTTCGACACAAGCATTCAGAATTCACAACTAAACCCGACACTATCATAAGCCCTGTGTCCATATCCATTCATGAATGTACGTAAACTAAGTCCAGAGTTTCTTGAAGCGGCAAACTTCACATTCACATAGGTAGCCCTTTTCTTCGTGCATCTGCACCTGCACTTTTTCAAAAAGGCTATTAAGATTTTAATTCAACCTACTGTCATGCAGACCCAGCACATATCTCGGGATGATATGCAAACTATTATGTGCTCCAAATTCTAAGTGTAAGCTTTCCACATTGAATTCATGCTCTAACTTCCAAAATCAGAGGGGAATTGGGTATCTTACCATTAGAACTTATGTGGACTTTAATCCCATCCCTATTGCAGATTTGTTAACCAAATCTCTCGCTAACCCCTTCGTCAAGTGGTCTGCTAAATTTTGTTGCGATCTAACATAGTCTACGGATATCACCCCATTCGTGATTAATTCACGAACCATGCTGTGTCTAACACCTAAGTGTCTTGACTTTCCATTGTACATGTGACTATAAGCTTTTGCCAAAGTGGCAGAGCTATCACAATGGATCGAGATAGGTGATATGGGTTTAGGCCACAACGGAATCTCATAGACTAAGTTCTTCAGCCATTCTGCTTCTTTACTAGCGGCCGCTAGAGCAACAAACTCAGATTCCATTGTCGAATTCGTGATACAAGTTTGCTTTTTAGAAGCCCACGAAATCGCACCTCCTCCAAGCAAGAATACCCATCCGCTTGTCGAGGATGGTCTTCTGGATTCGAGATCCAACTGGCATCACAGTATCCTTCTAGAACCGAAGGTGAGCCAACGTAGTATAAACTATAATTTATAGTCTTCTTTAGGTACTTAAGTACCCACCTTATTGCTTGCCAATGATGTGTGCTCGGATTACTAGTAAACCTACTAAGTTTTTCCTACAGCATACGCAATATCCGGCCTTGTGCTTGTCATGGCATACATTAAGCATCCAATCACCTTAGAATACTCAAGCCGAGAAACAGGATTACCTTTATTAGGCAACAACTTCATACTTGTATCCATAGGCGTACTCACGGGAGCACAATCAAAAAATTGAATTTCTTTAATACCTTCTCGATATAATGAGATTGTGTGATCGAAATTCCTTTGTTTTCACGTTTAATCCTAATACCTAAGATAACGTCGGCCTCTCCCATATCTTTCATGGAGAATCTAGATGACAAAAATTCTTTAGTCATATCGACTTGTTTCTGATCTGTACCAAAGATCAAACATGTCATCAACATACAGACAGATGATTACTCCATTACCTGAGTTGTCAAACTTGTTGTATACGCACTTATCCGCTTGGTTCAAATTGTAACCGTTGGATAAGACCACTTCATCAAACTTTTGATGCCACTGCTTAGGTGCTTGTTTCAATCCATACAAGGACTTAACAAGTTTACACACCTTGTTTTCGTTTCCTGGCATGATAAAGCCTTCAGGTTGTTTCATATAAACTTCCTCATCTAAATCACCATTCAAGAATGCAGTTTTCACATCCATTTGGTGAATTACAAGATTGTGAATAGCAGCCATCGCAATCAACAATCTAATAGTCGAGATACGAGCTACTGGTGCATACGTATCGAAATAATCAATTCCTGGTTTTTGTTTAAACCCTTGAATGACTAGTCTCGCCTTGAATTTCTCAATTGTTCCATTGACTCTCCTCTTTCTTTTGAAGATCCACTTGCAACCCAAAGGTTTGCAACCTGGTGGTAAATCTGACAACTCCCAAGTGTTATTACCCACGATAGAGTCCATCTCATCATTAATGGCTTCTTTCGAAAAGGCAACATCCTGAGACTTCATTGCTTCATCAAATGTTTTTGGATCATCCTCAACATTAAAACAATATAGGTATTGGGTAGAAACCTCATCCCTAGAACCTTCAATTAAATACAATTGAAAATCCGGTCCATATGATTTAGGTTTTCTTTCCCTTTTGCTTTTCCTAAGTTCAAGTGATTTGTTTCTTGTCAGTTCAGAACTTTCCTCCCTTTCACTTGTTATTGGAATCATATCCTTTGGTCTAGGTATACTTGAGAAACGATTCTCATCAAATATAGCATCTCTCGATTCAATTACGGAGTTGACCGAAATAGAATCATTAGGCTCGATTACATAGAACCTATAGGCCTTGGAATGCTCAGCATATCCAACAAAGATACAATATATACCCCGTTCACCTAAACTTTCTTCTTGGGTTCGGGAAGTTTTACAAACAGCCCGACAACCCAAACTCGAAGATAGTTTAACATTGGTTTCTTTTTAAACCAAAGTTCATAAGGAGTCAATTTGTTCCTTTTATTTGGAACCCTATTGAGCAAATAACAAGCCGTTAAAATAGCTTCACCCCAGAATCCATCACTCAATCCAGAGTACGATAACATGGAATTTACCATTTCTTTCAGGATTCTATTCTTTCTCTCAGATACGCCATTCTGTTGTGGTGTATACGGAGCAGTAGTCTCATGAATAATTCCTACTGATTGAAAGTAGGTCGGATTAAAGTATTCACCACCTCTATCCGTTCTGAGTCTTTTGATCATTGCATTTTGTTGCAATTCAACCTCATTCTTATAAATCACAAATTTATCTAAGCTTCATTTTTGCTATGCAACAAATAAACATAACAGAATCTAGACGCATCATCAATAAACGTAACGAAATATCTTTTGTTACCTAATGATGGAGTAGCATGCAAGTCACATAAGTCGCTATGAATAAGTTCCAATTTTTCCGAGGAGCGGATTACCTTATGAAAAGGTTGCCTCGTGATCTTAGTCAGCATGCAAGTCTTACATTTTTCAGAATTAATTTCGAAAGGAGGTATTAATCCTTCCTTTGACATTTCATAAATCCGTCTATAGTGAACATGTCCTAGTCTAGCATGCCAAAGCACCGAATCATTAACGTTAGAACATGTCATGAATGCGGAATTATTGTAAGAACGTTTTTTATTTAAATTCAACATAAACATTCCATTATTATAATAGCCAAATCCGATAAAGTTCCCGGATTTTGTCAATACAAACTTGTCTGACTCAAACACCTGCTTGTAACCACATTTGTTCAAGACAGGACCAGACACTAAATTCTTACGCAACTTAGGTACAAACATCACATTACATAAAGTAATAGTTTTTCCCGAAGTAAATTCTAATATAACACTTCCTACACCAACTATTGGAGCACTTGACTCGTTGCCCATATGTAAAGCAGATCCGTCTTCAACTGGTCGAAAGTCTTTAAACCAGCCTCGATCTTTACATGCATGAGTTGTGGCACCCGAGTCAATCCACCATGCTTCTCCATCATCATCCTGTACATAAAATGCTTCAGGACTAAAGGATACATAAGGCATACCAGATTTATAACAAATGTTCAAATCCTGACCTTGTTTAGGGTTAGGGTTTTAAACCCTTCACCCGAGGTGCTTGCTCCGTTGGTGTCTTTTGTTTGACCACCACCTTTTCCAAACCCGGCAATCCCTTTTGAAATGACCAGATTTGCCGCATTTCCAACAAGCCGCTTTAGGCTTTTTGTTGGAAGCTACATGGTTATTACCATTACCCTTGCGCTTCTTATTGTATTTGGCGCGCTCTTCCACCATATTAACGCTCGATGTTCCAGCAATAGGTTTGCCTTTTGGTTGGTCATTTTCCTGCGCCCTAAGAGATTCCTCTATGCGCAAATGACTACCCAATTCTACCAGAGATAATTCCTCCTTTTTATGTTTAAGAGTGTGCTTGAAATCTTTCCATGATGGCGGCAGCTTATCGATTATACTCGAAACCGCTATCGCATCATCCATCACCAGTTGGTGTTGTGCGAAACCGCCAAGTATCCGAAGTAGTTCATTGTATTGCTCCATCACGGTCTTGCATCGATCATTTTGTAAGTATTAAAATTACTAACCAGGAATTTCCTGCTCGAGGCGTCTTCTGCCATGTACTTTGCTTTGAGATCATCCCACAAGGCTTTCGCCGAGTCAAAATTCTGATATATGTCGAACAGCGCATCCGACATAACATTCAGAATATGGCCACGACAGATGTAATCGTCGTTCTCCCACTTGTTCCTCCTCCGGGCAGCCTCCAGCGTTTCATCTTCGACAAACTCGGGCATGGGCATGCTTAATACGTACACCACCTTGAGGTTCGTCAGGAGGAAGTGCATTTTCTTCTGCCAACGACGGAAATCCACCCCCTCGAACTTATCCAATTTGCAGATTTTCGAAGCCATGTCTCCCATTGTTTCGGCCATTAAAATCAACCAAAATTATTGTCTTTGATTGTTAGAAAAGTAGCGTTGATTTGAAGGCCGGATATTTCTCTAGAATCGCGTTTGGAGTTCACTTTCCAAAGACAATAATTCGTCCCGGGATAAGACTAGAGATCAACTTGTTATATCGCTCGTAAATTCAATGTTTTGTGTCGAGTGTCTCTGCGTTTATTTATAACCCAAGTTTCGACCGGTTATGTCTGTTCGTAATAGACATAATCCTTTCAAGGATGGTGTCTGTTTGAGAACAGATATTTCCTTTGAAGCCAAGTACCTATTCGGGTATACATTCTTTCGGACGAAGAGGTTTCGGGTATACATCATTTCAGGCATGCACACCTTTCGGGTGTGTACGCACCGTTTCGGGGCGCTGCCCCTTGACCCCACCCGCTGAGTGGCCAGCGGGACCGCCACTAGGGCGCTGCCCCTAGACCCGCTAGGGGTGCTGCCCCTAGTACCCTGCAAGGGGGCGCAGCCCCCTCGACCCCTGCTTCGCTTTGGGTTCTGACATAAAGCGTTCTCCGAGCGTGCACTCCGCACCTCCTAACCCGGATACATTTTACGTCCCAATTACACTAAAATATATAACACACATAAGGTGAGCACCATATCATTCCTCCATATAATATACATATATATATATATATATGTAATATGCTACTTTAATCGAAACGACTCTATGATGTGAACATATAGAGATGGTGAAATATTTTTATATTGGTTGACATTCGCAGCGTCTGAGGACTCAAAAAAAAAAAGGAAAAGTCCATCATAGATTGAAAAATTGAAAACTACGTGAAAAGTTGAAATAAAAAAATCCAAAATTAAAATAGAAAATAAATGTTTGAATGGGCTGGCGTGGGCCCATTTTGTCCATTTTCATAATTCGCTTAAATTTATGGTCTCCACTCTCCACCCATTTGTTTTTAGCTTTAGAATTGGCTGGCTTGGGCCCATTTTGTCCATCAGGCCCAAAAAGATGTCCACATAGAGTCCTAAAGTGGGAGAGTGATTTTCACGCTTCCTCATATTGCAAGATTTTGAGCAAACCTACCGTTGGGGGATGCTTATTGCTTTCGATTTTTGAATTTGAATTATCGACCTCGTATTTCAGATAATAATAGATCAATACCCTTTTAGTTTTCGAGTCACCATTTCAATCCCCTTCCCTCCCATTCTCCCAACAAATTCCAGCAAAAACCTAAATTGCTATCTCTTTATCGCACGCGACTGTTTACGGCAATCATGACGGCTTCAGCACCACCGCCGCCGCAGTCGGCCGGCAGAGAACTGTCGAATCCCCCAACTGATGGGATCTCTAACCTTCGTTTCTCTAACCATAGTGATAACCTCCTCGTCTCTTCCTGGGATAAGGTCCCTCTTCGTCCCCATTTGAACGACGGCTTTTGCTTTCCGTTACATGTCGTTTCTGTCGCTTTAACCTTATTAGATTTTTTTCCTTCTCGTGCAGAGTGTTCGATTGTATGATGCGAGTGCAAATGTGCTGAGGGGGAGTTCATGCACGGTGATGCTGTATTGGATTGTTGCTTTCATGATGATTCTTCTGGGTTTAGTGCGTCAGCAGATCACACTGTTAGGAGGTGATTTTTCCAGTTTTATGTTGTTCCTCTTTTTCGCGATTATAGTTTGGTCAAGTTTTCTCCTTTAGTATGTGATTGATGGTGAAGTTATTTTTTCTGTTTTATGTTTTAAATTGTTTGCCCATATGTGATAACAGAGACTATGTTAGAAAGCAGACCTTCGTGTTAAATTCTTTTCAATTGATAAGCTCTCTATGGTTTTGAAATGCTTATGTTTATGTTATTCATCATTTAATCTGCTATATAGTGGTTGAGTTGACTTCTCTGTACTTAAATGGACAGTGAGCTTATTGTTGTGATTATCCTTTTTAGTTTGATTGCCTATAATGTGATTTACCCTATGGTATGCTGTGAGTGCGTACGAGACCGAGAGTTGTTCATGCCAGGGTGATTTGAATGTTTTGGTTATCAATTTGATTTGATGTAAATATTGATCGATATTTATATCGTTTTGCAGGCTTGAATTCAACAACAATAGGGAGGATATTTTGGGGAGGCATGAAGCACCTGTCCGTTGCATCGAGTATCATTATGCCACTGGTAAGATCATGCGCTCTAAATGTAATGGCGTTCGTTGCCGCTTATCCCATCTCTGAGGATCTTGAATAGTGTTACATATATGTTTGCTGAAGATATCGATCTTTGCTGTTTGAAGCCCTTAACGTGACCTTTATCTCAAGCTTATTTATAATATCGTTGGACTCACTGGTGGTTTTGACATTCTTTTCTCTTATTTAGGCCAAGTTATTACTGGTAGTTGGGACAAAACCTTGAAGTGTTGGGACCCGAGAGGTGCAAGTGCTCAAGACCGATCTCTCGTTGGGACATATGTTCAGCCCGAGCGCGTTTACTCTATGTCTCTAGTAGGAAATCGTTTGGTGGTCGCAACTGCTGGGAGACACGTAAACATTTATGACATACGAAACATATCACAACCTGAACAAAGGAGGGAATCTTCTTTGAAATACCAAACTAGATGTGTCCGTTGCTATCCAGATTCTACGGGTCAGATTTTTTTGTCTGCCAGTTTCCTTGTTTGACGTCCTCTGTTTATGCTTTCTGTTTTCAGATAGGCGGAGATCATTAGTTCACTGACTTCGATGGGATGATCTTGTTTTATAGGCTATGCCCTTAGTTCTGTTGAAGGCCGAGTTTCGATGGAGTTCTTCGATCTTTCAGAGGCTGGTCAATCGAAGAAGTAAATCGCCTTGTACCATTTGACACTTCCTTCAAGTTCTTTGTTTTACTTTTAACTTCAACTCCACCACCCTCTTGATGATGTATTTTGTAGGTATGCATTTAAGTGCCACCGTAAATCAGAGGCTGGGAGAGACATTGTCTACCCTGTGAACACCATTGCGTTCCACCCCATGTGAGCTACGCTACATATATTTCCTTATTACATTCACGTTTCAAGACGCGTTGCTTACTCATTACACGATCATAGAATTTGTGAAAGCCTAAATGGACTTTTCTCATGCATGTAGTTATGGTACATTTGCTACTGGAGGATGTGATGGTATAGTTAACGTGTGGGATGGGAACAACAAGAAGCGATTGTATCAGGTAAAAAAACTTACATTTATTTCCTATATATCTTCTGCTAAAAGGTGGCATTTAAATGCTTTTTTTTTTTTCTTTCTTTCATCCTGTGGTGAAGTATTCCAAGTACCCAACAAGCATCGCAGCTCTGTCCTTTAGCAGAGATGGTAGATTCTTGGCCGTTGCGTCTAGCTATACTTATGAAGAGGGTGATAAACCGTAAGAAATAAAATAAATCCCTTTGGTCACCTTTATCATCTTTGGTTCTTGCTTGATATATTATTAAATTTCGTTCTTATGTGTAGCCACGAACCAGATTCTATATTCATTCGAAGCGTAAACGAAGTCGAAGTCAAGCCGAAGCCCAAAGTTCAATCAACTCCAGCCAGTGATTAAGTTCAGCCAAACGATTTTCGACTATTACGTGTACTATCATTTTCTCGTTGATAAAAATCTGATCTTCAGCTTAAGATTATGGCAACATTGTTGTACATCTGATTGGTATATAATGAGCCTGGCAACTATGTTATATCTTCTTTAGTCATATTCTTGCTGGCAATTTCTTCCCATTTTGGGGGCCAGGATTAGATTAGAGTTTTAGACCCTCTTACCAAGAAGTCGTTAAAAATTAAAATGGTAACCCATTACTACGTACAATCGATAACTATTAACTAGTAATCGATTCACATTAAATTCAGGCACAAGCACTTTCTTCGTACACAGCAGAAATAAAAGTTAAAAACGTGTGCACCATAGCTGCGTGTCCTTTTTGCCTAGCATGTATATGTACACGTGGCGTGGAAAGTCTCGCAAACGAAGCGAAACTGGATTTACTCAAGTACCCTTATTGCATTATTAAAAGAGGCAGCAGCCATATCCACCATCTCCTTTTACTGTAGTGTTATCATCGTAAGTGTGTCGCTCTTATTTGCAAACTATATTATTTATTTATTTAGTAGGGAAGGAACTCCATAAAGTTCGAGAGTGGAAAGGGAAATATTCTAGAAATTTTAATGAGCGCACGCGGCGGAGTATTGGAATCTCGATATTAAAGGAATAAAGATATACATAAAGTCGTAAACCATGTAATTACTTCCCAGCTACACGTGGTGAAGTAGTAACTATTCATCACGCCTCCCCTTTCATACAATATATGCAACCCAAATTCTCCAACTACACGTGTGCAGATATACATATTTCTTTTCTGATTTTGGAAGTCATAAAACTTTGAGCTTTTGTTGAAGTTGTTCATTTCTCACACACACTGAAACACTACCCAACACGTATTGTATTTTGGTGTACACTCTCTCACTCCCACACTTGTATTTTGACCTCCAAGCGAAACAAAGATTGTGTGTCCATAACAAAACGAAAATAAAAAAAAAAATTCATAGTGAAGTACGTGTCAAGACATCTCTTCACTTATCATCCTCCACCTAAACTATATTCTTTTTTCTTTTTCTTCTCAATCATAATCCGCAACAATACATGAAACTTAAATTAATTGGAATCAGCTACATAATCCCACGTACTTAATTTCTCAGTCCCTATACAACTCCTCCACCTATACTCCTCCACGCAACCTCATCGCCATCTACAATTTACAAAACCCTTATATATGTATATATATATATACACCCTTTTAGCTCATATTCCTACACTTCACTCCTATAAGACTAAAAGAAAACCTCTCTCTCTCTCACACTCTCTATATCTATTACCAAATATATACAGCTTTCTTTAATCTACACACTGCAAGAAACTAAAATGGCTCTTGACGCTATGAATTCTCAACCATCTTTCCTCCGCCGCTTTGATGAGGTGGAGCGCCGCAACGTCGACACGTGGACGGAATCCAAACGCTCTAATAAACGTGCAAGGACGACCACGAATTCTCAGTCGTCGGAAGAAGCTGATAAAGATCGGTTCTTGGCCCTTTGCCTCGTCATGCTAGCTCGCGGCGGCGGAGAAGCCTCCCCCTCCCCCGCCGGCGTTGACCTTGGCTCCAAGAAAGACCACGAAGGAGAAAATCACCGAAGTATTATTAGTAGTAGTAACAGGTCTTTATATAAGTGCAACGTGTGTGAAAAGGCTTTCCCTTCGTACCAAGCCCTCGGCGGGCACAAGGCCAGCCACCGCGCCGCCAAGCCGCCGTCAGCATCCGAAGGTTCGGAAGGGGAGGGAAGCTCCGCCGTCGCCTCATCGAAGAGCGGTGCATCGTCGTCGTCACTGAAATCAAGCGGCAAAATTCACAAGTGTTCGGTTTGTGAGAAGATTTTTCCGACGGGGCAGGCGCTGGAGGACACATGCGCATGCACTACGATCCCAACGGGACAAAGAGCCGAGCCACGGCCACCGCCGCCTCCGGCGGTGGCCCTTCCGGCGAGAGCACGGCCGCTGCGGCTGCGTGCGGCGGTGGTTTGAGGAACTTCGACTTGAACTTGCCGTGCGCGGAAGTTAATTGTGATGAGGAAGTGGAAAGCGCCTTGCCGCCTGTATGTATTACTATTACCTAGAGAGTGAAGAATAATGTAATAACTTGCGTAGTTAATTTTTAGTTGTATTCAGAAAATTTGTGTCTTAATTACACTTTCATTTGAGTTTTCATTTTTACTTAAATTACTGTAAGTATTGTTATGTGATCAATTCGGTTAGGGGTTTGATTTGCTTTTTGCATGTGAGAGTATGAAATTGGCTTTTTAATTAAAATAGGGTTATTTTAACCAAAATTCGATAAAATAGGGCTAATTTGACAAAAATTAACAAATCGAGCGAATTGCGTTTATTAGACGCGACGACGTGTCTATTAGACGCGACGTTCTTCGCGCGGGTCTGATCGGGCCCGATATTTGAAAATCGGGCCCAATTTTTTAAAAAATTGTCTGGGCCGATTGACGGCCCAGTAAACCTACCGTCGCGGCTTAGCCGACGTCGCGCTTAATAGCAGCGACGACGTGAATAATAAGCCGCGACCGCTTCTTCTGCTTCCCCATTTCTCCTCTTCTCCTCCCCACCGATTTCGGCGATTTACAGTGGCGAATTACAGCGGCTAACACCACGTGATAAATCCATTCTTCCTCGTCATCGTCGATTAAGCTTATTTTGGGGATGAAACTCCTAATTTATTTAAATTTTGATTTTGATGTTTCGTTAAATGTCGTCGAATTCTTGCGTTTAAGTTTGTATTTTGGTATAATATGTGCTTTACATATTGTGGGTTGCTTCGTAGATTGATATAATACGTTAATTTTACATAATTCACTCGATTTAGGAATTTCTCCTAATTTCGAACCTAATTTTGGAATTAGGTTTCTAGGTCATTTGATTCGTTTGTTAGTACATGATTCAATTTATGTGTTTGTTTATTGTTATTTGTTGCGATATTGACTTTGAAACGCTAATTTAGGATGGATATGAATGAATATTACGGTCCGATCGACAAATCACTTCTGATATTCCATGATAGTCATCGTTGTAACGATGTACTATCCAACGCTGATGGTGCCCTCGACACGCCTTTGACCGTTAGGGGTTTGGAGAGTGTCGCCTGAGGTAAGCTTTCACGACCGGTGCGGTTGCACGGTCGTGTTCTGGAGATGTTGGATACTATGTCCCTCTACGGCGTGTATAGTTGTGGATCTCAGAAGTTAGATCCACACTTGATCACGGCCCTCGTAGAGAGGTGGAGAAAGGAAACGCATAGGTTCCACTTGCATGTGGGTGAGGCCACCGTCACTCTTGAGGACGTCGGTGTGCTGTGGGGACTCCCCGTTGATGGTCACTCGGTCAGTGGTGTTATCCAGCACATGACGCAGGATCAGTGGCTCGATTACTTGGAGGAGCTGACTGGTTACAGACCTGCTGTGGGGCGTACACGGGACGAAGGTGTCGCTGAGGAAATTTGTAGAATGGCTAGAAGCCAACGAGATCGATGATCACAGCTCAGATTATGAGGTCGATCAACGAGCACGTGCATATGCGCTATTGCTCATGGGATCGATTTTGTTCCCCGACTCCAGCGGAAGCTCGACGTCCATGACTTTACTCCCACTGCTCGAAGACATAGACGCCGTGCACACTTACAGTTGGGCAGTGTCGTGCTGGCTTTCTTGTACAGAGAGCTTTGCGGTTGCTACAGGTGCGTTCTTTTGTGTAACTGAATTTTTTTAAGGTGTATACATATTAATTTTCTTGAATTTTCTTGAGGTGTATCCCTATTAATTTAAAAATCACCACCAGTTTCGTCAACTTCTGGGAGAGCCATTTGATAAGAGGTATTAAACGGCACCGACTGGTATAATGCTCTATTTTCTTCTGGCTCACTTGGCATTGGTTCATCATCATTTTCATCATCGGCATTTGCGGGATCTGGCAAATCGTCTAGTGCCCCACCCTCGTCATTGGCTTCAAAGTCACTAACGTCACTATCTTGGACGGCGTCATGATCGATCTCAGGTTGCGCCACCGTCGAACTAATATGAGCGCAACGGCTGCTCGAAGGTAAATCTTCGTGAGGGGCAAACGAAATATTCGTCAATACTTCAGTAACTGAAGTAATGTCAGGAATCGAATCCATCGGCGCGGGATTCGCGTACTCGTCGGGAGTATATACGTTGCGATCGAACTGAACGATCTTGGTTGTCTCGACAAAGACCTCAATGTAATCGAGCTCGTTGTCGGGATCCAAGAAGTATGCGAGGTCGGCATCACTAGACATTAGTAAGAGATTATGATACAGTCGTGAGTGTTGATAGTATTCGTTCTTCACACGAACGATTAAAAAGAAAGCATTGCTGTCGACGGAAGTCATGTCGTACAGCATACGAAGAATTGATCAAAAATGGTATCACGACAATTCGTCGATAACCGATGAGTTGAAGACTATACTGTATGGTGTTTGATCCGTGTATGATTTCACCGCCATAGTAAACAACTATTTGAATTTTTCTAGACACCATATTGGATATGTATGAAATTTTATGAATTGATAATCGAAGATCGAGCGGCTTAAATAGGGGAAAATGCCGTTTCTATTAAACGCATCGTCGCAGGCAATGGACGCGACGACGCACCCATTAAACGCGGCGGTAACCCATTAGCTTAGTGGCTATCGTGAGGGATGTTCGTTGTTCGGTATACCGACTGAAATTACCAAAATACCGAAATTTCGGTACAAAACCGAACCGAACCGAAAAATTCGGTTCGGTATTCGGTACTTCAAAAAAAAAATTCGGTAATTCGGTAAATTTGGTTCGGTACTGATTTTGAATTTCGGTAAATTCGGTATACCGAATTACCGAAATTTTAAAAATTAAAATATATTTTATTATATTAATATTGAAAATAAAATATATATTATATTAATATATGAATTAATTTAATTATTATTGAATTTTTTATTACTATTATTTAAATTTCGGTAAAAACCGAATACCGAACCGAGAAATTCGGTTCGGTATTCGGTATCGACTAGGGGTGTACCGAAATTTTGGTATACCGAAATTTCGGTTCGGTTCGGTTCGGTAGGTACCGAACGAACACCCCTAGCTGTCGTTAGTGGGTTTAGTGGCCGTTACTGCTGTGTAGGTCAAACGTCGCGTTTATTAAACGCGTCGTCGCATCCAATACATGCCACGCGGGCCACACGGGCCCTGCCGGGCCCACCTGTATTTTTGCGAGGGTTAACCGTGCCATGTCATCCGTCGCGTCTAATGGACGCGACGTCGCGTCTAATGGATGCGTTCTACTCGATTTTAATAATTTCCGTCACATTACTCCTATTTTAATGAATTTGGGTTAAAATAGCCCTATTTTAATTAAAAGCCGTATGAAATTGCTTTGCAATTTATGGGTCTTTTAAGTATTGGGCTGATGTAATCTATGGCTCTGAAATTAGACACGTCTGGTTTGAGTTTTGATGTAATTGAGTTTGCGTGATTTCTGGGTAAAAAATAAAAAAGATTGCTATTTATTTAGGGAAAGGATAGATAGAGAATATGAGTAGAGTAGAACACACCTTTGTAGTCTGGCAAGGTGGGTGAAAACCAGTACTATTCCATACGGTAAGAAAAAGTGTATGTAATATGTATGTGTAGTTAATTCGGAAAAAAAGAACATAAAAATAATAAATTCATTTCATATTTATCTACTTATTCTTTACTTGGTACCTCAATCAATCAAATCCACCTCATAATGTGGAAATATCTTCCGGTGTTTAATTATGGAGTTTGTTGTTAAATAAAACTAGAATTTTTATAGCCCAAAAGGTAAATAGATAGGCTTCTCAGCTTCTCACTTGTAGATAAGACCAAGCAGCGTACCACTTTTTACTATCACCGTCGTATTATCCAAAATACATTTCTTTGAAAAATGAAGACTTTGACTTTTTTTTTTTTTTTTTTTTATCTCGATTTTAAAAACAGTTTTTACATTTATTTATTGGCGTTATATGTATATTTTTAACTGTCTCAACAAAGAAGAGATTATGGGAACAAGAAACCCGACTCGTCAGTGTGTTGTGTGCTTTCACATTACCATATATAATATTCGATCGTCTTAGAGGAACGAAAGGAAGAAAAGTTTGATCTTTTGACGAATTTCAACTTTCCAGTTGTTTTAGCTACACGAAGAAGAAAAAAGCATGCTATGCTATGCAGTGCTCGTCATTCTGGGAAAATGGGTAAGCTTATTGCATCACAGAATGAGAAGCATATATCAAGTTAATATTTCCTTTTTTTTCCTCGATTCTTTGATCTTCTTTCTAGTTGTATCCGCACACAATTGTGCTTTGCTTTTTCTAAAAAGAGACAACTGTTGTATCATGCATGTGGGTCGGGTCGGGTCAATTTCCTTTTTATTCCTTGAAGGTTCGTGAACTTTGCCTAACATGCGCATATGTTAACTGTGTGTGTCTATGTACGGTGTTCTTAGATGCCGTTTCTAGAACTCGTTCATTACTCATGAAATCATAGTCTTGGTTTTCGCTCGTTTTTACATGGAGAGTGGCTTTTGGGTTTTGTGTCTGTTGACCCAAAAAAGGAGAATCTTTTTCTTTATGATTATTAAATGTTTTTCTTCTGTTATAAAAACGGTGTTTGAACTGAATCTATTGCTTTGTGTCTCGTTTTGCTGACTAGGTAAAAACTGCGTAGTGCGTGGGCGGTTGCCTCCGACCAAGGAAACTGTTGGGTCCAGCTCATCAATTGTAGAAAAGTCAATAGGCAATTTTGTTTGGTTTTTATCACATGCACGCGTATTAGGTTTCTCAGGTTCACATGAAATGTGAGCTAATGCATGACGTGATGATGCTTGAGGATTCAACTATAAATAGGCAACGAAGGAGGCCATAATAAGTACCCCAAATGAGAGTCTAGAGAGAGGTAAAAGATAATCCACCTTCGGGTGGATAAGGGTGAGAGCGGGTGCAGTTTTACTGTGGTAATTGAGGGTGGGTACAAAAACATTATCCGGGTGGGTAAGGGGTCTCGGGTTTGGATTTAAACACGAGCGTTATTTTGTACGGTGTAATATCTCAAATATAGTAAAACTATTGTCTCTCCGTGGATGTAGGCGGTATTGGCCGAACCACGTAAAAATCTCGGTGTTCTCTCGGTGTCATTTCGACTTTAATTAATATCCCGATAAATTGTCGCGGGGTCCAAATACAATTACCGCTGGCCCAGAATTAAATATTTACCGCTCAACCCCAACAAGTGGTATCAGAGCCAAACCCTGCTGGTATTCTGAGTATGCTCTGTGGTTGCAGCTGTGTCTGATCTTCCACATCAGAAAAGATATCAGAAGGGAATGTCGATCGGGGGGGAGCCAGTGTCAGAGCGAGGTTCAACGAGGTGATGCCTTGTGCTGAGAAAATGATGGTACAAGATGGTTATCGTTGATGGTATGCTCGGTGTGGGCGGAGCTTGTGCGGCGGTGGAGTTTTGGCGAGTTATGGCAATAGTACTGTGTCGCTAGCTGCTGCTGGGAATTATCTATCAGTACTGTTTGGATCGGGCTGTTGAATCTGTGTAAGGATAATAGCGACAGATGATAACAAAGTGCGACAATGTGCTGGTGCGGGATGTTTCACTCTTCGGCATAGAAGAGTGAAGGATGTGCTCGTTTGTCAATGCTGGGTGATAAGCTTTGATGGGAGACGAGGAAAGTCGGAGTAAATGACGAAAGATTTGGGGTCATGATGTGTCGGAGAGGAAGAAGTAAGGCCCTGTTACTTCTTACCTCACTTCCTGATTCGGGTAATAATTTGATCACAACCATCCGATACGAGACGGTAGATGGTGGAGTCAACTCTTTTGGAGCATGAAAAGAGAAGACGGTCAAATTATGGTGATAGCCGGACATTGGCTATTTTTCAGAGTGAATTATAGAGGAAGGTGATACGCCAGGAATTTGGGGACAACAGCAGGTCCAAATCCAGGTGGCGCGAAGGGCATGTGATGCTAAAATGTGGTGAGCCGGGACACATCAGTAAAACCTGTCCAACTTGGAGGAAGAAGGACATGCGGCTAGGAAAATTCCACAACGGAGGTAGCACACGATTTATCTTGGAGACATTCTCACAGTCTCTAATGATGGCGCTCGTTCTCAGGAAGAGGGATATTAAATTCGGGTTTGCTCCAAGAATATTTTGATGCGTTCTGGAAAATGCGAACGGTTTTTCGATCTCCATGGGCCTATGGATATCGTTGTGTTGTTCGATGTGTTGGAACGGGGAAGATCAAAATCGTTGGTGGAGCGGTATGCACTTTGGGTGGTGTGACGTGTCCCAAAGTTGCTAGAATTTAATATTCTTGAGCCAGTCAGATTCCAGGGCTATGGGATTTCATAGCAGGGGGAGTCTGGAAATCACACATGGGCGGAAATGGTCCTACCAAAGGGAGAAGAGTGCAAAGGTTTGTATCGTCTGGACGTGAGTATAGTATATAATATTCAGACTTCGATGGGTTCACGAAAATCGCGCGCGTGTATAAAAGCAGACGATGGTGAGAAGGAAAGTCCTGCTGGTGAAGGGGTTGCATCGAAGTCCCTCTTCGGGAATCGACGGGTCGAGTCGGTTCAATATAGCTGCACATAAGATTGGTCGTTGAATGAATCAAGTGGGGTAGGATCGGAACTCTTGATTCGGATTATGTGTAGGTGCTACAAGGAAGCCAATGGATGTTCGTGGTATATACGAACGGATTACTCTCATTCTCGGGTTCGCTGAAGTGCTCTCTGAAGAAGGTGTTGAATGTCGCTGGAGGGGGAGAATTGTTGGGTCCAGCTCATCAATTGTAGAAAAGTCAATAGGCAATTTTGTTTGGTTTTTATCACATGCACGCGTATTAGGTTTCTCAGGTTCACATGAAATGTGAGCTAATGCATGACGTGATGATGCTTGAGGATTCAACTATAAATAGGCAACGAAGGAGGCCATAATAAGTACCCCAAATGAGAGTCTAGAGAGAGGTAAAAGATAATCCACCTTCGGGTGGATAAGGGTGAGAGCGGGTGCAGTTTTACTGTGGTAATTGAGGGTGGGTACAAAAACATTATCCGGGTGGTAAGGGGTCTCGGGTTTGGATTTAAACACGAGCGTTATTTTGTACGGTGTAATATCTCAAATATAGTAAAACTATTGTCTCTCCGTGGATGTAGGCGGTATTGGCCGAACCACGTAAAAATCTCGGTGTTCTCTCGGTGTCATTTCGACTTTAATTAATATCCCGATAAATTGTCGCGGGGTCCAAATACAATTACCGCTGGCCCAGAATTAAATATTTACCGCTCAACCCCAACAGAAACAACCTCTTCTTTGGCCCTCTTATCACTTAAGTGAATCCATTTCTTTACAACCTTGAAATCTGTAATAAAATACCTTCCTCTATCTCCTTCCTTTCTTCCTATTTTTAGATCTCGCTTAGTTCAAGAATACAGCCATTTTCAGATATCAAGGCCCTCACTTAGCAGTATTTTAAAACATTTTTTCCCACGGAACTTCTCTTTCTTCCTTGAATGTCCAAACTTGATTTGGGTTAGTGGGTTTTCCTTGTACGGATTAAGATTCGATCTTTGAGCTTAGAAGATGAAGTTCATGAAACTTGGATCTAAGCCTGACTCGTTTCAGAGTGATGGGAACATAAGGTCAGTCATATGAAGCATTTGCTTGATTCTATCTTTCTTTTTGCCGTCCAAATAGTTTAAGACAAAAGGTTTCGCTTATTATTGCAATCTGCAGATATGTGGGGAGTGATTTAGCAGCAGATATCGTAATCAACGTCGGCGAAGCCAAGTTTTACCTTCACAAGGTAACGTTCGAACCTAAAAACCGAAATTCTTACCGTCGTTCATTCCCTTACATTATTAATCCACCTCTTGCATCGAAAATTCTCGCAGTTCCCTCTCCTCACCAAAAGCTCGCTCTTACAGAAGCTACTTTCTTCCTCAAACAACAGAAACGGCGGCGAAGTCGAACTCCACGAAATTCCCGGCGGGTCGAACGCCTTCGAAATATGCGCAAAGTTCTGCTACGGAATAGCCGTAACCCTCAACGCCCACTGCGTCGTCGGCGTGCGCTGCGCTGCAGAGTATCTCGAGATGCACGAAAACGTCGAGAAGGGCAATTTCGTCTATAAGCTCGACGTTTTCTTGAACTCTTGCCTATTCAGAGGCTGGAAAGATTCAATCGTCGTCCTTCAGACGACGAAGCTTTTCTTACCGTTAGCCGAGGAGCTAAAGCTAACCGCTCGATGCATCGAAGCTATTTCTTCGATGGCCTCTGTTGACCCTTCTAAAGTGGGCTGGTCATATACCTACAGCCATAGGAAGATCTCTGAGGAAAACGGTGTTAGAAACAGAATTGTGCCCAACGATTGGTGGGTCGAAGACTTATGTGAGGTCGACGTAGATTTATACAGACGGGTTTTTGTCGCCATTAAGAACAGAGGAGCTACATCAAACAAAGTGATGGGAGAAGCTCTGAAAGCGTACGCTTACAGTAAGTTGCCGGGCTATGGTAAGAAGGCAGTCCCTTCGAACGACGTCCCTAATTTACGTTCCATTGTGGAGACGATCGCTTGGTTCCTGCCCGAGGAGAAAGGCTGCGTTTCGGTCAGTTTCTTGATCAAGCTGCTCAAGTCGGTCGTTTCGGTCGGGTCGGGCGAATCGGTTAGGTCCGCTTGGTCAAGAGAATCGGGCAGCAGTTAGAAGAGGCTTCTTTGAACGATCTGTTGATTCGAGCGCAAGACGATGAGGAAATGGCTTACGATGTCCGAATCGTACAAGAAATGCTCGAAGGGTTCAGAGGACGAGGCCATAAACTGACAGAAAACAGGGGAGAAATCGAAGAATCTTGCGGGCCCACCATATTATTAACCGAAGCTTCAAAGCTCATGGTGGTGAAACTTATAGATGCCTACCTAGCCGAGATTGCAAAGGACCCTAATCTTCCCCTCGCTTCCTTCACGTGCATAGCAGATATGGTTTCTAGCTTTCCACGTCCCTCACATGATGGTCTCTATCGAGCCATCGATACGTATCTCAAGGTAAAAAAGATCTCACCTTTTTTACCAAAACAACTTCGACCCAGCCTTAAAATGAGACGGGCTCTAAATTTCAGACAGACCCGTAAATTTTTTTTCAAAAATTTTCAGGAGCATCCCGGGATAAGCAAGGCAGAGAGAAAGAGAATATGCCGATTAATGGACTGTAAGAAGCTCTCATCTGAGGCGTGCATGCACGCCGTGCAGAACGAGAGGCTTCCATTAAGAGTGGTCGTCCAAGTGCTCTTCTTCGAGCAGGTTCGAGCAGCTGCTGCTTCCTCGGGCAGCAGCACGCCCGACCTGCCCGGAGCCATCAAAGACCTTAACTACGCAAGCTCGAGGTCGACGACTACTAACAATGATGAGGAGTGGGATAATGTTGCCTCGGCTGAAGAATTGAGAGCTTTGAGAGGCGAGTTGGCTGCTCTTAGGCTGAGTAATGGTTGTGGGGCTGTGAGTGGTGATAGAGCTAATGGGGAGAGTAGGCCTAGTAATGAGGATAAGGATGGGGTTGGTAAGGTGAAAGGGTTGATTATGTCGAAGAGGATCTTTTCAAAGATTTGGTCGGGCAAGAGAGGCGAGAATCACAGCGGTTCAGATTCGTCGGAGAGTCATGAAGAGGGCAACGGCGGTGGCAGTAGGCTGACTCTGGTCAGACGAGGGCGGAGTTAGAAGTCTTGATAGTTTTTCTTTCTTTTCTATTTTCTTGGGGTGCTAAGTAATGTTTGGATGGGATTAAAAACATAGTGGTGTAATGTCATGAAGCTAGTTACTACTCAAAAAGATCGGTTAGCAGGTTCCATTTGTCTTGCTCGCCGTAGGCTATCACCTTCTTTGGTCGAGATCGAAGTCTTAGCACTTGAATAATGAAATCAAGAAGAGTCACATGGGATTAACAAACAGATAAACAAGCATCGCCATTGAATGATCAATCGAATGTATATCCAGACTATCATTCTTGTTTTTCACAGGCATTACCCACGATCCAAACACTAAAGAGAAGACAAAAGGAAATCTAACCGAAACCCAAAAGCAAGGCAATCCTCTTGCAAGATCATAACCAGCAAAGATCTCAACGATACTGCAATAGAAGTACTACATGTAAACTAATGGACATTTAAGAACAGACATTTGCTCACTACAGTACTAAGGTAATCTGTCAAATAGTACCTTGATGAAGCCGATCTCTTTGGCATTGCTGCGGAAGCATTGTCTGCAGCACATCAGGCCATACTTCCTGATTATCGCGTGTGGGTTTCCGCAGACAACGGCTGGACGAAAATAGAACATCGAATCGATACGAGGAAGAAATGGATATGTTAACACAGAAAAAAAAAAAATTGCCATCAAAAGACAGTGATTTTGATGTTGAAACATCAACAACTATCTGGGCACACAAATCCATTGGCAGTCAACCTTTTTCAGTCTAATTACTAAGCTAAGAAGCATCAAATAGGCTCATTCAGCTCGTTAAAAAAGGCGTTTCTTACATTCAAATCAACGCATAAATAACGGAAACACGAAATGAGAAAAAAAAAGAGGGAAACAGCTGATCGAATTACCATGTGCGAGATCCGGCCCCGTAAGTTTTAGGGTGAGCGTTCCATATATTTGCGTGACCCATCTTCTTTCTTCGACTGAATCGAGGAAACCCTAAGTCAATAGTAAGGGAAAAGTTTGGACTTCTGTAATCCGTTATTGGGCTCAAAGACAGACAATCTTTAACCTAATTTAGCTTTAACCTTAGCGCCATTAGGCGCCAATTGGGTTTCCCGAAAATGTCCCCAACTTACAGTGCACACCCAAACACGTCCCTAACAGTAACACTACATTCTCTTCGTCCTCGGCGACTTTCTGCTTAACATAAACTAATTTCGTGTTTGGCTATTTTTCCGCTCCCATCACATCGTAAGATCTTCCAACACCACAACTGAAGTCAGCAGGAGAGTAGACTAGACAAGACACTCCACTCCATCAAATTGGCAGCTGAGGGAACAAGGAAAAGGAATTACCGGAGAACGAATATTTTCATACATTCTTCTGCTCTTCGAACGATCTTCAAATTGATTTGGGTTAGATTTTATAGTCTTTCTTTCGTTTACTCTGTGTTGAGAACTTCTGTCCCACATCGGGAAATTAATATCACCCGGCTCAGTATATATATCAAAGAGGCCTCTCCATCTATCACCAATTGGTTTTAGGATGGAACCCTCAATTTAACATGGTATCAGAGCGGGTTCGATCTGCGTGTTATCGCGCATATTTCACTCACCGTCACCCGATTTCATATGTCCACGTGTTAGGCTTTGAATTATGCCACACGTGAGGGGCGTGTTGAGAACTTCTGTCCCACATCGGGAAATTAATATCACCCAGCTCAGTATATATATCAAAGAGGCCTCTCCACCTATCACCAATTGGTTTTAGGATGGAACCCTCATTTAACACTCTGCCAACTGTGATTTGAATTACGGCGGTCGGAGGCAACTGGTGTGCGGTGTGGGGTTTAATCTTTCTGGGTTGTAAGTAAATCTGTTGATCATACGTTTTGTTTGAAGTCTGATCTTTGACTTTGCGGTGAATTTTTGGTAAATCGTTGCCTTTCTTTCGATGACAGCTTCGAAAGTTTCTGTTTAAGGAATAATTTTTTGCTGCATTTTCAAATCAGACAGGTTTTAACGGGTTTCAGCATGCTGAATAGTTGGACTTTATGTTTGTTGAATTGCTGGTGAAAGGGATGATTTTTCTTTTTCTTGAACTGATCTATCGCTTTGCTGCTTTTGTGTAGGACAAACGAAAACGATGGCCAGCCATCATGCTCGCATGGATACTTCCGAGCTGAAAGATATGCTGTATCGAAGGATTGGCCACAAAAGATCAGAAAAGTACTTCAACCAGCTACAGAAATTCCTAGCTCTGAAGCTAAGTAAGGTCCAGTTTAACAAAAGCTGCTTGCAAACCATCGGGCGAGGAAACATCCTCTTCACAAAAAGCTTATCGGTTCCATAGTTCGAAACGCTTGTCAATCTAAATCCCCACCTCTAAAATCAAGAACACTCAAAGCACCTCATGGCAAGTCGTGTGCGAAGGCCATCCCCAACCCATGAAAGGTGATGGATTTCCTCACAAGTTTGCGTCTCCTATCAATAGGAAGCTCAGAGATCGGTCGAGCCCTCTTGGACCGCTGGGTAAGAGCTTTAGCCTTACATGCGAAGAAACGGTTACAAGGTTGCAAGAGCAGCAGCAGAGTGCCTCGGAGCTGCATTCGCTCAGTAGTAAGCCTCTAGTTGACGATGGAGAAGAGGTGGAACAGTTAGATGGAGGAAATAATCTTCAGAGATGGAGTGATATTACTGCCCCACACGGCGTTTCAGTTGATAAACTCATTCCTATCAAGTTTGTAACTAACACTTTCTGTCGAAGTAGCCGTGAGTTGCCTGATTCAGTATCTCTTTGCAGTCGTCTGAAGAGAAAGTTGGAAACACAGGGGCTCGAAATCTCGATGGACTGTGCGAATCTGTTGAACGCCAGCTTGGACGTTTACCTCCCCCTCCCCCGCCGGCGTTGACCTTGGCTCCAAGAAAGACCACGAAGGAGAAAAATCATCGAAGTATTATTAGTAGCAGTAACAGGTCTTTATATAAGTGCAACGTATGCGAATAGGCTTTCCCTTCGTACCAAGCCCTCGGCGGGCACAAGGCCAGCCACCGCGCCGCCAGGCCGCTGTCGGCATCCGACGGTTCGGAAGGGAGGGAAGCTCCGCCGTCGGCTCATCGAAGAGCGGCAAAATTCACAAGTGTTCGGTTTGTGAGAAGATTTTTCCGACGGGGCAGGCGCTGGGAGGACACATGCGCATGCACTACGATCCCAACGGGACAAAGAGCCGAGCCACGGCCACCCGGCGGTGGCCCTTCCGGCGAGAGCACGGCCGCTGCGGCTGCGTGGGGCGGTGGTTTGAGGAACTTCGACTTGAACTTGCCGTGCCCGGAGTTTAATTGTGATGAGGAAGTAGAAAGCGCTTTGCCACCTGTATGTATTACTATTACCTAGAGAGTGGAGAATTAATGTAATAACTTGCATAGTTAATTTTTAGTTGTATTCAGAAAATTTGTGTCTAAATTACACTTTCGATTTAGTTTCCATTTTTACTTATTACTGTAAATATTGTTATATTATCAATACGGTTAGGGGTTTGATTTGCTTTTTGCATGTGAGAGAGTAAAAATTGCTTTGCAATGGGCCTTTATGTATTGGGCTAATCTAATCTATGGCTCTAACACACGTGTCTGGTTTGACTTTTGATGTAACTCAATTGAGTGACTTCGGTAATAAAGTCGGGGCGATAGGGGTTCATGCCCCTTATTGTTAATATGGGTCCAAGCCACGAGAAAAATAGTTTAAAGAATTCATTTCAGAATTTAAGTTAGAATTAAGGTTGTTAGACGAAATATCTATAAAGAGAAGTTATGAAGTGGTATCCAACACCCCAGCTGTTATCAAACTCTAGTGTATTGTTATCGGTTAATCACATAACAGAAGTGTTATTCAGCACAAATATTGTGTTATAATATGGCTAATAAGTTTTAAACAAAGTAAAATGATTTTGACATCGAAATAAGCATCCGCTGCAAATATAAGAGTTATTTTTTCGTAAACGTTTGATAGTTGCATAATAACGAAAGAATATTTAATGCCGTGCAATGAGGAAGACAAAGACGAGAAGCCATAATTATAAAATAGTGCGATCGATCATTAACTATTTATAAATGGCTTAAATAACTTTTCGACAATTATTTAGGTGATGTAATTAATTAATCAAATTTTTTCAATATCTGTATTTTAATGAATATTTGTAACATAAACTTGTATCCGAAATAATACAATGATAATCTTATATCAACTGTTTTTATTAATTAAAGAAGTTCTTAAACGAATAATACTTCAAACAAATGGCTATAGCTTAGGGCCTCGTTTGTATTGAAGATACTTTCCTTCACCCAATTTGTAATATTATTATTTGTTCCCCGGCAAGAGACAACGTTGTCAATTTCGTATCATCCACCAACTCCTCAATCTAACCTGGGATTAGAACATACAAAAGACGAATGAGGTTTCGTTTCATTTTCGGCCTCGCCAGCCGCGCCGACCTTCGGCGCGACGTATCTTGCCGTACAACCAGCAATGCCGAACGCACTTCCCAGTTCGGCACCGAACAACGCCGTTTCGACCGCCTCCGCACTTCAGAAAATCTCAGAGAGCGCCCACTTCTCACCAAAGCCGTCTCATCCGCCTTAATTTACGCCGCCGCTGACGTCACTTGGTGAATAATTTGGCCTTGTCTTACTGCTGAGCAGCTCTGTGCTCTTTCTTGAGTAACAGTAAATTGGTCGTCCATTCTTGATTTTAGTGAGTATCCTTTTCGTTCATTCGTCGAATGGATATGCATTTTCTTACAAACATTCAGGTGATTACGATGGAGCCAAGTTCAAACTGGGATCCGGTAAGACGCTGAGGATATCCACATTCGGGCTGATAATCTTAGGCCCTTCGCAGCACTTGTGGTTCAATTTCGTGGCGAGGTTACTGCCCAGTCTAGATGTTATTTCCACCTTGAAGAAGGGACAGCTCGTTCTCGGGCAAATCATCAATGGCTCCTTCTTCTCTTACAACGCTGCTCTTCAAGTTTGTAAGAAAACAAGGAAGAAGATAACATCGTCTTGAATGTTTCTTTGCGCTCTAATCACTACAATTTTGCTTGCTGTGTTAGGCGAGAACAAGGAAGAGATTTTCTCCGACATAACCGATTCCCTACTTCACGTGACGTTTGCCAAAAATTACCCTTATGTGAGGGCGGCCAAGGTAGTTGTGGACGCATACAGGGGCCGCTCGAAAGGCTACGACTTCGTAAGGTTTGGCGAAGGAGGAGAAAGGACGGCGGCCATGGCCGAGATGCAAGGCGTTTACTGCTCGACGAGGCCCATGAGGATTGGGCCCGCAACGCCGAGGAATTCGTCCTCTTCGCCCGCGGGTACGAACAGCCCTCTTTTTATTTCTTTTTCGTATTGTATGTAAGAGTAAGAGAATCATCTACGTTTCGAATAAAATCGTCGTCATTCTTATTATTGTAGGAGGCGGATATTTGACAGCGTCTCGTCGCAATCTGAGGGAGAATCTTCCAACACTACAGTAGGGTTTTTTTTTTCATAGTACAATCCTCATTTTTCTTGTTTTCTTGCGTGAATGAATCTTTTGTAGATATTTGTGGGCGTGCTCGACCCGAATGTGAGCGATGAAGATCTGAAGCAGCCTTTTGCGCCTTACGGGGAGATAATTTCGGTTAAAATAGCCATGGGGAAAGGCTGGCTGTGGCTTTCTCCAGTTTGCCAACAGGTTATAGAACAAACAACCTTAAGAAATGCAAACATTCGAGGAAGCGCTGCAGCAGCTGAGCGGTGCGACGATAGGGAGGAAGAGCGTGCGCCTCGCCTGGGGCCGAAATCCCGCAAATAGGCAGGTGAGTTTTCGTTCTTCCTTCGCTTCTTCAGGACAATATATCTTCATCGTACGTAACCTAGGAACTCGCTTGATCGCTTTTTTGCAGTCGAATAACGAGAACGGTCACAACAACCATCAGTGGGCCACACAGTAGTACGGCGAGCCCTACTTCAACGGGTACCACCCGCCGAGCCCTCACAATACGAACGTGTATGCTGCTTCTTACAGGGCTTATCCGTTCAATGGGGCTACAAACCAGCAGCAAAGTTAACTGAAGGAAGAAGAAACGTATCATGACAACATTTGCTCTACGAATGGCGAGCAAACTTCGATCGAGGATTATATAGCTTTTACGTAGTAGTAGCAGTAGTAGCTCTATAACCGTTGTTAGGAGGAGAGGTTTTTATCGGGGAACCGAGAAGCGAAACCAAAGAACTTTTTTGAATCGCAATAAAATCCATATTACCCAACGGTTTTTGTAGTAGCATACATAGCAGCAGATGTGATTGATCTAAAGGAAAAATGAATAGAAATTACTTATTCAGATGGCCGAACAAATCCCAGGCTTGTTCTAGGATATAGCGCAGCGACCTCTCATTATCTGCAAATTGCATATCGAAGGCATCGCCATATGAGCATCAGTCAGTTGCTGTCTCAACCTCGCCGTGGCGCTTTCATCCATAAAGCATGCGCTGACCATCTGAAGGGGTGAAAAGAAAGACCGACTTTAAGCCATGTCTGAAACAAGAAAACACTAGCCAAGCTGACAATGCCATAAGAAGCACAGTTTTGTTTAAATATAAGTTTGTTTACCCATATATTGCTGAGAGAAGAAGCATTGATGATCAAGCCCCTGAGGAAGTCCTTATCAGAGGTGGTGACGAACTCGTCCGAGCCAAAAGAGAGCTCGGCGTTCTGATTGGATGAGTCAAACACGGATCCATAGTTTCTTATTACGACGCTTCCGTGCTTCTCTAAGATTTGATTCAGGCGATGAACTGCGCCTATTTTTTCTTGCATAGTTCTCGAAGGTGACCCATTGTTTACGCTGAGCAAAGTGGCTGCTATGTATGAATCTGCCCAACAACAACTATGAACCAACTGCAATTAAGGAATAACCTTTGCTTTCTTATTACTGGTTACATGAGATATGAAATAACACCACAGTAAGTATATCAATTGTTAAAATGTTTATTAGACAGGGTGTTGAACCGGTTGTGGCTGAGGAGGTGGGAATAGAACCAGAAACATCTCTGCAAAAAATACCAAAAATAAAATTAATTGAATTGTTAAAAAGAAAAACAACTAAACTATTGTTACCTATGAGTGAAACGAGGAAGGTCTCAATCAAGATGGTTGTATAGATGATTATGCACCAGTATTGCTCATGTTTGGTTAGGGTCACAACAACCACCACAATGGTAGCATAGAATGAAACAAGGCATTTCACAGCTGCTCTTCTGGCTACGTGAGCTTCTCCTCTTCTCCTTGAAACTTGTTTCTCAACACACCAATTAGAATGGTCCTCGGGATGCATAGAGCTGCGACTGCATACCTCAGATATTGATGTGTTTTACTAGAATTCCCTTCGATGACGATAATTGTAGTCACGGCGAAATTCAAAGATATTAGGAGACAAACTAAAACCGTCAGAACTGGAACAACAACTTGAGCAACGTTCGCAACTTGAGCACCAGCAGCATCTGCAACTCTACCAACACCTGCAATTTCAGCACGAACAGCATCTTCATCATCCGCAACTCCAGCAGCATCTGCAACTCTACCACTTCAACATGCACAACTTCTTTAGCGCGAGCAGCATCTACAATTTGAGCATGAGGTACGTCTGCAACTCTACCAACACCTGCAATTTCAGCACGGACAGCATCTTCATCATCCGCAACTCCAGCAGCATCTGCAACTCTACCAACACTTGCAACTTCAGCATGCACAACTTCTTTAGCGCGAGCAGCATCTACAATTTGAGCATGAGGTACGTCTGCAACTCTACCAACACCTGCAATTTCAGCACGGAAAGCATCTTCATCATCCGCAACTCCAGCAGCATCTGCAACTCTACCAACACTGGCAACTTCAGCATGCACAACTTCTTTAGCGCGAGCAGCATCTACAATTTGAGCATGAGGTACGTCTGCAACTCTACCAACACTTGCAATTTCAGCACGAACAACATCTTCATCATCCGCAACTCCAGCAGCATCTGCAACTCTACCAACACTTGCAACTTCAGCATGCACAACTCCTTAGCGCGAGCAGCATCTACAATTTGAGCATGAGGTACGTCTGCAACTCTACCAACACCTGCAGCTTCAGCACGAACAGCATCTTCATCATCCGCAACTCCAGCAGCATCTGCAACTCTACCAACACTTGCAACTTCAGCATGCACAACTTCTTTAGCGCGAGCAGCATCTACAATTTGAGCATGAGGTACGTCTGCAACTCTACCAACACCTGCAATTTCACTGCAACTCTACCAACACCTGCAATTTCAGCGCGGACAACATCTTCATCATCCGCAACTCCAGCAGCATCTGCAACTCTACCAACACTTGCAACTTCAGCATGCACAATTTCTTTAGCGCGAACAGCATCTACAATTTGAGCATGAGGTACGTCGGCAACTCTACCAACACCTGCAATTTCAGCACGAACAGCATCTTCATCATCCGGAACTCCAGCAGCATCTGCAACTCTACCAATACTTGCAACTTCAGCATGCACAACTTCTTTAGCGCGAGCAGCATCTACAATTTGAGCATGAGGTACGTCTGCAACTCTACCAACACCTGCAGCTTCAGCACGAACAACATCTTCATCATCCGCAACTCCAGCAGCATCTGCAACTCAACCAACACTTGCAACTTCGGCATGCACAACTTCTTTAGCGCGAGCAGCATCTACAATTTGAGCATGAGGTACGTCTGCAACTCTACCAACACCTGCTATTTCAGCACGAACAGCATCTTCATCATCCGCAACTCCAGCAGCATCTGCAACTCTACCAACACTTGCAACTTCAGCATGCACAACTTCTTTAGCGCGAGCAGCATCTACAATTTGAGCATGAGGTACGTCTGCAACTCTACCAACACCTGCAATTTCAGCACGGACATCATCTTCATCATCCGCAACTCCAGCAGCATCTGCAACTCTACCAACACTTGCAACTTCAGCATGCACAACTTCTTTAGCGCGAGCAGCATCTACAATTTGAGCATGAGGTACGTCTGCAACTGTACCAACACCTGCAATTTCAGCACGGAAAGCATCTTCATCATCCGCAACTCCAGCAGCATCTGCAACTCTACCAACACTGGCAACTTCAGCATGCACAACTTCTTTAGCGCGAGCAGCATCTACAATTTGAGCATGAGGTACGTCTGCAACTCTACCAACACTTGCAATTTCAGCACGAACAGCATCTTCATCATCCGCAACTCCAGCAGCATCTGCAACTCTACCAACACTTGCAACTTCAGCATGCATAACTTTTTTAGCGCGGCAGCATCTACAATTTGAGCATGAGGTACGTCTGCAACTCTACCAACACCTGCAATTTCAGCACGAACAGCATCTTCATCATCCGCAACTCCAGCAGCATCTGCAACTCTACCAACACTTGCAGCTTCAGCATGCACAATTTCTTTAGCGCGAACAGCATCAACAATTTGAGCATGAGGTACGTCGGCAACTCTACCAACACCTGCAGCTTCAGCACGAGCAGCATCTTCATCATCCGCAACTCCAGCAGCATCTGCAACTCAACCAATACTGCAACTTCAGCATGCACAACTTCTTTAGCGCGAGCAGCATCTACAATTTGAGCATGAGGTACGTCTGCAACTCCACCAACACCTGCAATTTCAGCACGAACAGCATCTTCATCATCCCCAATTCCAGCAGCATCTGCAACTCTACCAACACTTGCAACTTCAGCATGCACAATTCTTTAGCACGAGCAGCATCTACAATTTGAGGATGAGGTACGTCTGCAACTCTAGTAATTTTCAGCATCTACAATTTGAGGATGAGGCACAATTCTTTAGCACGAGCAGCATCTACAGTTTCAGCATTGGCATCATCTTTAGCGCGAGAACCATCTGCTACACGTGCAACTTCACTCATCGAAAAGAGTCATTGGTTGACGACCGCGATTTCAGAAATGAGTCATCGGAGAAATGAGTCTGGAGATCGCAATTTCAGAAATGAGTCATCGGAGAAATGGGTCTGGAGTATTGGAGTGGAGAGTGTATTCAAATGCATGAAATTGAGAGGGAGAGTGATTAGTACAAGTAAATTGATTTTTTCATTAATTCTTTGTGTTTTAGGGGCGTATGTCAGTACTAATTTGTTTAATTTTCATTTCGTCTCTCTATACTTTTGTTTTTTTTTTAATTCATTTCGTCATTTGAAGGAATCCGTGTTGCAGAGCTCGCCGTTTTAGTTCAGGGAGAAAAAAGTTCGTTGGGTTGCAGTTTTAGGCAAGGGACTACGTCCTTTACCTACTCAGCCTAAAGGCCATCGTTTGGAGAGATCTTTCCGCGATTGGAACTTGCGACGTCTCCGTAGTTTTTCCAAAACCCGTGAATCGATCTCTTGGATGGACATCAGTTGTTTCTTTGATATCACAAACACATCATCGAGTACCTTTTTAGCTTCAATCCGTCATAGCTACAGCTCAATTCATTCCCTCTTTATAGATTTCGATTTCCGATAGTTTTTTTCTTTTTCTTTTCGGCTCAGCTTCGGATAGTCAACACCTCAATACTTTCCTTCTGACTTGAGTAATCGGGGCTTCAATTCGTCATGGGTAAAAGTAAGTTTCGTTATTTACTTGACGGTTGGGTTTGTTTTGTTTCGGCTGAAAGGTTGATTTTCTTGATTCTGCGGTTTGTTCGCGTTTGTATCTTTAGTTAATGGTAACGGATAATTAGGGTTATGATTAGTGTGGATCTAACTTGTTTGAGTGATTATTATGGAGGTAGTCTGGTGACATATTTTTCTGGATTTTGTTCGTTTTTTCATTGGTCGGCATGAATAATACCATTTGCCTCTTTATGAATCGAAAATAGCAATTTGGATCTTTCATGGCTGTGTGCAGCTAATCGATGACTGTGACTGTAACGCTTCGAGATACTAATTTCGTAAAAGCACTTCTAAAAACTGTCTCTTTGAAGGCTATGTTTCTTGTGATAGGGAATATGAAGTGAATATATGATCAGCTCACAGTGGATGCACATTGACAACATTGTCCGTTGTCGGTTATTTTATCCTTTTAACGTAAGTGATTATTAGTATTTGCGTATTATGTCAAGTAATTTTTTGTATGTGCTGGGAACTTTTGGTGATGCGAAATTCTTGAACTTCGGGCAAAATTTTTCAAGATGCTATAATTTTTTTTTCTGAGCTATTATGTTTTTTTGTATATGAGCATTTTTGGGTTCACACATTTTCTAAAAATATAGAGAGTTCACGGAAAAAGGATCCTGCAATGCGTGATAGTGATGATACTGCTAGTGTGAGTTCGACAACATCAACAATGCGCTCAGAGAACATGGGACTCTCAGGTTACGATGTAGTGGAAGTAGAGGTGGATCGAGAATCTTTGCTTGATCGGTGCGTAGACACTTTGTATGAGAAGAGGTAATTTGTCGAGTGTTGTTGTGATGTTATTAATTAACACACTCTCAGAATTTGGACTCTCCTATCTATTTTACTGATGCATTATGGTTTTCACTTCATTTGTTTCATCGTAAGTGAATGTTACCATGTTACTGTCTTATGGGTTTGGCCTGCTAATAGGCGTAAATGAATCAAACATTCCTTTGTCTCGTATTCGTTTCTTATGACATTATAAGATAATACTTTCACAGAGTTTAAATGTAGATATGGATATTTGCAGGGGCTCTACAAGAGAACAAGCATTGGCTTCCATTATCGATTCGTTCAATAAGAGTCTGCAGTTGCTGCACCAAATCCCACTGCCATGCCTTGTTATCTTCGATCCAAACGAGGAATGTCACTGCAATCAGCGCTCCACAAGAGAGGCTAAACACAAAGTAATTGAAGAAGGATGATTTCTGCTTCCTTCCATGTGCTGTGTGCTCGTCAAATTGCTCGGCACCATGTGCAGGAAGCGAACCTTTAATCCCGCCAACGCCAAGCGCCACCAGGTATAGCCCAGAGAATAACATTGCTGCCGTTCCGTCGTCAACCACAACCTTTTCGCATGTTATGTTTCGGTTGATCGATGAACAGATGGGTGGTGTTAGTACTGGCTTATGAACTTGAACCGTGAGAATTGAATGAACCTATTATGTAATAAGGATTCATAATCAGGCAACATGCAGATAGAAGTCATGCCTTGACGGAACATGCATGTTATATACTATGTATATATTGCCGCTGCTCGTGTGCTTAGGCTTGGTATGTGTTTTCTTTATACTGTGAAGAGACGTTATTCGTTTGTTAAACTTTAATGATTCATGGAGCTTTTCGGAAAGATTCTTACCATGAGTTATGTGACTGCACTTATCAGAAAAATGTAGTACGTGGACAAGAATCCACCAAGCAGTGCAAGGAGGAAAGCAGGTCCCATGAAGTTTGTAACCATGTTGGCAGAAAGAGATGGAGAAAAGTGCATAAATTTGGAGAGGTAAAGCACCAGGTTGCTCGCGTTAGCAAGGCATGCAAGAGGTATGCCATTTTTTTCTCTTTCGATTTGAAGATGATTTAATAATTTGGGTGAAATCTGTATTCAGGTTCGGGCGAAGCCAGAGACTTGCAAGGTGGAGGTTGACCTTGCAGTGGATGTTGACTCCAAGAATTATGATTCTAGCGCTGATCCAATGTTCCAAATGAAAAAACAGGTTTGTTTTGCTCGGCGCTTTTATTCATAACAATTTTGGATTCTTACTATCAAGTATTGACATGTCATTCTACATTTCCCTCATCCATTTTTTGGCTAGACTCAAGAAACTAGCTTTAGCGAAATTTTCTGGTACTTGCTTTATTCTTGCGACTGTGCTTCAACATACACCAATGGACTCAAGAAACTAGCTTTAGCGAAATTTTCTGCACCAATAATTGTTTGGATTCTCTCTTATTTTGAATCGCGTTTATCCAACTCTCTCAAAATTTTTAAACATACCAGGAATGGGTTTCTCTCAAATACAGTGGCTCAATGAGTAAAATGACGACGGGATATCTACAAAAAATGACGGCACAAGATGAATCTCGTGTTCATTTTTCCCGTAGGCATTTCGTTGTTTCTCCATTTGCCTCGTGCATCTTAACATGTGCTTTTTTTTTTTCTTCTTGTTTTCGCTGGTTGTATAAGAGATTGACATCGAATTATATTTGTTTTCATGCTCAAATATGAAGACATGATTACCTGGATAGCTTGTGTCCTGGTACAAACAGAGACCAAGACAACTCCAAAGTTCCTGCAAAAAGGTATCCTATTCTGGCATCTTATCAACTGGTCCATTTGTGAAGTTGGCTTTGCAATGCTCAATCTTTGTCCGTTCTTATGTTGGCATAGGTATGCATCACATTTATTTGGACTAGATAATCACCTCACAGTTTTCTTTTTTTTTTTCGGAGGTTTATGCTAATTTGCTCCTGAATGAACGGTTCAAGAACTGGCTGGCCGAGGTCAGTAAATTATTCGGTATCGTTTTGTTTCGTCACATCTTTTCATCTTTCTCCTGCACTCTGTTTTCGAACTTTCATCATACAGGGCCCTCCAATACGAGCCCCTCGAAGCAGTTTTAGAAGTGTTGCAAGAGCTCGCCGTTTTAGTTCAGGGACTTTGGTTTTGAAAAAGTTCGTTGGTGTATGATACGGATAATGGGTTGGAGTTTTGGGGCAAGGGAATACGTCCTTTACCTGTTCAACCTAAAGCCCATCGTTAGGGTCTCTCAGCTGCCTTCGACTTCGAGGAAACAGTTACATAATAAAACGAAAGAGGTCCTCAATGAATTGGGCGTGATTTTTTGTTTTTCTTGTTTCTTCGTTTTCATTGAAGATCTGTGAATCTTATGATGATGATGATGGCTCGTAGTAAGTTGTTGGGGATGATTACAGTTCATTACATTGTGTTTCTCTTTCGTTGTTTGAAGGTTTTGCAGAAGGCTATGCGTCGGTACTGAGAAGTGGTGAAGTCAAACAAAAAGCCACCGCCTCTTAGACTCTGTTATCTTTTTTGGGGTTATATTCATGTTTTTCTTCTTGATAGATATTTTGCATGATTGACGATTGATGTTAGGAAATGCAATTACCCAATTTCCACACCAAACCCTTATCATTTGTTTTCGGAATCCCATCTAAAGTTCTATCTAAACATGAGATACGTAACAAAATCAAAAGAAAATCCCAAAAAGAGGCAGACAACAATGACAGTATAAAAATAAGAAGAAAAAAAAAGAAACCCAACTGTCGTCGACACGTGGCAAGCAGTATCATGGGATCGGTCGAAGTCATCGAGCAGCTTGTTTCAACTTTCAAGCTCGAATCCCGCAAGCTCTGGGCAGAAAAAAACAGCTTGTTTCATCGAGCAGCTTTTTTTTTTCTTCTTATTGTTAAGTTTGCAATGAATAGAAGCAAAACTAAGTAACTAACCAGCAATGATGGAGAATGTACAAGAGCGGGGTCGACCTGACGTATCGAACAGACATCTTTGCAATCTCAGAAATGGTGAGATCCTTCACTTGGGGGCAAATCGCTTGTCAAATCCTCTTACGCTGCTACGAATGCTTCCTGCTGAAACCCGCGAAGCCTAATTTGATTCCCGTTAGTGTAAACGTTCCCACATATGCTGCACCGTCTTCTCTCTTCCCTCACCCTATGTTTAGATAAAGATGGTAAGAACACACTACTCATACAAGCAATGGTTCTTCATTGTAGAGCATAATGATCATATATAAAAGGAAAATCTAGGAACTGTAAAAAGGTATATTAGATCAGATGTTAGAACTTGGAGCATTCTCAGCTGACAATGGCTCTACACATTTACCACCACACCATCGTACAAGAAATGATTCTTCATGGCATCGCATGATAATAACGAAATGTAATGTAATACATGGGTTTTATCATGTAGTATCTAACAATCATCCCAAGATTGCCATTCAGAAATCCAATAAAAAAAAAAAAAAAAAAAATCTTGTCTAAACTAAAGTATATGGAGCTGTAAAAGGTATATATTAGATCAGATGTTAGGACAATGAGCATCTCTCAGCTGACAATTGGCTACACTTTACAGCTGAAAATTGTTAAAAAGGTAAAAAAAAAAAAAAGAAACCAAATGATCGCATCAGGTTACCCTTCGAATCTTCAAATTGTAAGTATTTCAATCTCATATCCACGTTGGAAATTTTACTACGATACAAATGCAATAGAAAGAAGAAGACATACGAGGACGTCGAGATCTTCAGGGGCAGGAGATTGGTAGTCGTCGTGGAATCGATTGAGATTCCCGGCGGACCATCGGAGGCTGACCGTGCCGGCGAGCATTGACCAGAAAGCCAGCAATAGAATCGCGGCGAGCGCCCAAAACTTGTACCGTCCCCGGCCGAAGAGGTTAGCCAAGGGAGACGGCGATGGATTGTCCCTTTCCCTGTCCTTCCTCGAAATCATGGAGGACGACGTCGATAGAACAGAGGAAGACGTCGGCGTCGATACTGGGAGCAATTCATCATCCTTCAGATTGATCATCTAATTCGAAACAAAAGCAAACAAAGAAGAGAAAATGTACGATTTTGTGGTTTGGAAAACGTGATAGATTCGTCTATTTTTCAAGTTCGAATTTCTGCTTTTCGATTCGGTGATCTGAGGAGGATCGTGGGTGTCGATGACTGTGTGAAATGAGTGTGGGATTTTGTGGGGACAGACAGCAAAAGCAAACATTTGATTCTTATTCATTTACCTTTCTGTCGTTATTGGGTTTTGTTGGGCCCTTACTCTTTCTATAAAAAAAACAAATTGGATTGTGAATGGGCTTTTGATTCTTATTCATTTACCTTCTGTCGTTATTGGGCTTTTGTTGGGCCCTTACTCTTTCTAAATAAATTGATCTGTTAATTACCCATTAATTGTTGTTTCAAAGTAAAAACGGCATATTATAAATAAAACTAGTACTCGTGCAATATATATACAGTTAAACTTATTTTAATCTAAATTGTTAACTGAAGTTACAATTTAGAACTTATTATCTGTATATAATAATAATAACAGTAGAGGTATTAGATTAACTAAAATAATAATTTACTAAAATTTGTAAATAAAAGATAGTGGGCGATTTTAAATTATATTATAATTCTTTTTTTTATATATAAAATTGACAGGACTATACAATTTATAGTCACTTCTCCCACTTAATAAAACAAAATTGATATATACAGTTCAACTTATTTCAATGTTAATGTCGAAACAATTATAAATTTGACTCGACGCAATATTATTTTTTCATTTCGAATCATCAACACAAAAACAAAGTCGACCGTGTTGGAACAAATTTCAATTTTTTTCGATTAATTTTTTTTTAATTCCGAAATCCCACATCAGGAAATTGAGCTATAATTAGGGGTGTAAACGAGCCGAGCCGAGCCCGAACATGGCCCAGCTCGAGCTCGGCTCGATAAAGAATTAACAAGCTCGAGCTCGGCTCGAGCTCGATCGAGCTTAAAAATTCGAGGCTCGAGCTCGGCTCGATGGGTTCTCGAGCCGCTCGAAATCGGCTCGAAAGGCTCGAATCAGATGAGATGATGCGGTTCGAAATACATGAACTCATCTCGAGAAGCTCGAATCTTCAAACTGTTCGAGCTCGATTTTTAATTTTGAAAAATAAAATTCAGCACAACTTACACTAATACCAAGTTACCAACATTTTCACTAACAACAACTACAGCAAAACAATAAATCTGAAAGCAACGGCAGCTTACAGCATAGACGCTCAACGTTCTAACCCATTCCATCATAATTATCAAAAAGAAATAACAAGAGTTCACCAAATTACCAACCAAAGCAGTTTGCATAATCCCACAGCAACACACACTTCTTTCTAAACTTGTACAACACCATTCTTCGTCATCTGCATCCAATAACAATAAAAAGTGAACCGTCCACGAACAACAAAAGTGAACCGTCCATAAGAAACTAAGATGTACTCCTAATTCAGCTTACCTTCATATTTTTCTTCAAACCGTACGAAAAAAAAGTTTGCTGTCAGTGGGTTCTGCTTCTATCGGTGTTTGTGCTGTTTCTGCTGCCGGAGATGGAGAAGGTGTGGAGCAAGCGCTGGCTCTGGAAGAGGTGGACGGTTACTACGGCTACGGCGGCGGCAAGATGCGGAGAACGGTGCTGCTGACTGCTGAGGCCAAGGAGATGAAGGTGATGGATCTGTGAGAGGTTGCTGGCGAGCAAGTGCTGCGATTGTTCGGGAAGAAATCCAAGCACTTGGATGGTTATGCTTGAGATGAGATGCGAAGGCGGCTGGAAAGAAGATGGAGAGATGATGAAAATGAAATAACGTTATGTTTAGGGTTTGATGTCTATTTTGACATTATTTTAATAATATAAAATTAATAAAAATAATAATAATAAATGGGCTCGATAAGGCTCGACGAGCTATCGAGCCCATATAAATTCGGCTCGAGATCGGCTCGATTAGTTATTGTGCTGGCTCGAGCTCGGCTCGAGCTCGATTTTGACCGAGCTCGAGCCGAGCTTTGACCGAGCTGCTCGCGAGCCGCTCGCGAGCAGCTCTGTTCGTTTACACCCCTAGCTATAATCCACGACTTTCTTAGATGGGGAAAAAATAAAAAATAAAAATAACAAAGCCAAATTTGGCGCTCGATTTAAATTTGAGGAATCGCCAATTTCCCGACACTCCGCGACATTATGAAATGGTTGTCAATAATCGTCAACGTCTTCTGTATTGACATACCACCGAGATTACAATCTCTGCGTTATCATCATTCAATAAGAAAACGCCCTCATAACTAACTTATATCGCCAAAAAAAAATAGGGACATTTTTCTGTTCTTCTTACCTATGCCTTCACGAAAGGAGAGATTCGGCCTCATGATACCCTTAGAATTAATTAGGTATATGTCTCCGAGATAAAGATGATTCGTCGGAACATAGCCGCAGCAAAGCTCCTCCACGTCTCCGCTCTTATGCAAAATAACCGCCGACATAATAAAACAAAAGGCGCACTCTCCTATTCGGTTAACCGAAAAAAAAAACCGATTTTCCATTAAAAAATAAAAAAAAATTATAATATTAATATGATTTATTTATAAGTTTATAATATAATCATATATATTTGTATAGAATTTTTTTTACCTCATTTCCATATTTTATTAAATATATGACTCTGATTTATATTATAAATATATATATATCATCACATATATTTTGGATATATTATTAATATAAAAAATATAATAATATATCATATATTTTATGTAATAGTATATATGTATATAAAAAAATAAAAATAGAAAAAAAAAATCGGTTATTCGGTTCGGTTCGGCGGGAAAATAAATCGAACATAATCCGAATTTTTTTTTGTTATCAAAATGAATACCGAAAACTGAACTGAAAATTTCGATTCGGTATTCGGTATTGGTTTCGGTTCGATCGGTTAGCCGACTTTTGAACACCCCTACTTACTATTGCCACTTCTTTGAACGCTTGCATGCTTTGTCTGAAAAGCACTTCAATGACTATAATAATAAAAAAACCCTAATCGACAACATTCCGGTTTTTTTAATACCCTCGATTAGTAAGCCAAACCCTAGTTCTGACATTAAGCATTTTTCCCTTTACTTTTCTTAGGATAAAGCGCCCACCACTGCACCTGCACCAAAGCTATAGCTAATGGCGAGGTGCAACTCTATAATCTTTAACCTGCAAAGTTGGCACCCCACAGTTCGATTGCTTTCAGCAAGGACAGTTATTGCTCTTTATCAATCTCCCTCAATAGTTGCTCTCTTTGCAACAATGGGAATCGAACTCGTGACCTCTTTAATACCAATTTTTAGGATATATTAAAGAAAGTTGATCAATATTAAAGAGGTTAATTAAATTAGATATATTTTCCAACTTGAATTCTTAAAATTTTCCTATTTTTAATTATTTTCTCTTAGTTTTGAATTTTAATTAAAATGGGTGGGCTTCATTTCTCAGGCCCTCCAGTAGGTGGGCAAGCCCGCGCTCGCCTCGTCAATGACGGGCTTTGCGGAGCTATGGGTCGGCCCGTTCTGCCGACCCATTTTGACATCTCTATTAAAACCCGTGCATTGCAAAGGCAAAAAACTATATATACTAGTTTACTATTCGTGCAACGCACGGTGTTAACTATTTTAAATTAGTTTATTAATAAATAACTATTTATATTGGGTAACTTATTGTGGAATAGCGCGTAATAGTGGGTAGGTTTTGCTATTAATAAATGACTATTAATAAAAACTATTAATATATGATTTTAGTTTACGTGTTAATTAGTGACCTATATATACATTTAAATGTAGTTTTGTGGTGTTGACACATGTCCCACAATAATAATTACAATAAAAAATAAATATTATTACAAAAAGTACCCATTATACATATGTATCAAAGATTCCATCCTTCGTGCCACTTGGAAATTATTCTGATCGCTTAAATACCTAAGAAAATGTCAATATGCATATAAACAAGTGGCGCATCTAATTAAGGAAATATATTATTCATATTATCAAGGATCCGTATAGAGAACTCTTGTTGACAGAGGCAAAAGGTTCGAATCCTATATATATATAATATATATATTATATATATATATATATAATATATATATATATATATATATATAGATATAGGATATCAAAGATACACGTGGAATTTTTTGCCAATTACTATATCACAATATTCATAATATAAATACATCTGATTCTGGAAAAAAAAAAAAAAAAAGGAAAAGATTTATTGTAAAATTATATAATTCGTTCATTAGTAGTGATAATTGCACGCAGAGATGTCATCAGAAAAGGCAAACAAAGTTAAGCAAACAATGAACGGAACGATGATGGTGGTAATGGTCATAAAGGAGCAGCAGAATCATTCAGTGGAACTAATACCAACACTGTGGTCGGGCGTTTGGTCCGTGGCGCTCGTAAACTCGGACAGAGTTTCGGCTTATTAGGCAAAGTCGAGGCACGTACGTCGTACGCTTTCCGTAAGACGTTATTGCCCTGTATTTCAGTGCCTCGGGTTGTCGCAATTAGACTTGCCCAACCGCCGGTTAACCGTAACCGGCGGTTGGCGGTTCGTCCACCGCCGTCTAAACCGGTCGGGGACGGTTGCCGGTTAGCCGCCCCCGATTGACGGTTAGACCAACCGCCGGTTGACAAACCGCCGGTTACGGTTAAACAGGCGGTTACAACCGCCAATTTTTTTTTTTTTTTAATTCTTGGAATTTGAATAAAATTTGATATACA
Organism: Craterostigma plantagineum; assembly: GCA_027422505.1. Taxonomy (NCBI): domain Eukaryota; kingdom Viridiplantae; phylum Streptophyta; class Magnoliopsida; order Lamiales; family Linderniaceae; genus Craterostigma; species Craterostigma plantagineum. The sequence goes on along the minus strand of JAPQWV010001406.1, from coordinate 2,850 downwards.
ACCGGCAGTTACACCCGTGCTGGGACCATCATCGGGACCATTATCTTATGTGCGGGTGCCGTGAAAACGGGTCATATGCTTCTAAGCACGGTCCTATGCTGCAATTACGGTCCTATGCTTGCAAGCACGGGTCCGATTGAAAATTAGGGTTCGATCGGTTAAATTGAAGACGAAGAGTAGAACAAATACCTTCACTCTCTGGGTGTTCCCGCTGATTGCCATTGTAGATTGAGGTTCGGATTTGGGTTACTTGCAGAGAAACGATTTGCAAAACGTTTGGTGTGCAGGAGAAAAGACGATTGAATTGAATTGAAAGTTAAAGTGGTGGTTGCTTTTTTACTTTTACTGTTCTATCACGGGTCTGTTGTTTGCCAATCGCTACAGTAAGACCTGTAAATTCTTTAATACCCCTTTATGTTTATTACATAACTAACCTAATTAAATACAACTATTTACATATTTTAAACCTATAAATATTATAAAATATAGTTCATTTAATTTAAAATACAATACTAATTAGATCAGGTTCATAATTATAATGCTCCAAATTAAATATAAATACTTAGATTCACTCACAATACAATAGCATAAAATTATTAAATAATTTACTATAGACCCTTCTCGCCCTTCTCCAACCGGAGCTTGGTCGACATCCTTCTGCACGGCGTCGTTTCGGACAACCTCGATCCAACCTGGGCCTTGGATCACTTCGCTCTCAGCCTCGTCGTCGTCGTTTCGGACAGCCTCGGGTGCTTGTCCTTCGACACTTCGCTCATACCATCGCAGATGCCGTCGCCGTCGAGTTCGATAGGATGGTCATCGCCGTTTAAGAATCTGTCGATCTCAAACACGATGAACAACCTCCTTGGGAGAGGTCGGACGCCGAGGTCGGCCTCAAGACGGCGGCGGCCGTGGTAGTCCGGGGGTCCGAGTTACGGACGATTTCCTGGAGGCGGGCGACGATTTGGGCGTCCGTCAGCATTCTTGGTCGATTTGTTTCTGGGATTATTAAAAATGTTATTTTCGGATGATGTGTGTTTTTATAATGTAGACATAATTAATTGAAGCCCTGCAGCTTGCAAATTGTAAGACCTTTCGAAAACCCTAACATAATATCGCGGGACCCAGCTCTAGTGCACGGGACCCAAGTTCTAGTGCGCGGGACCCAAGCTCTTGTGCACGGGATCCAAGCTCTAGTGTATGGGGCATGGGACCTATCAATAAGAAGCGATTATGCGCGGATCCTCTGTTTGCGCGCAGGTCCCCTGAATTTATGTGCAGGTCACATGATCTAATGCGTCGTCATAATGTGCGGGAACCATGCACTGATGCGCGGGCCCATGAATTTATGCGCGGGTCCCATTAATTTATGTGCGGGTCCCGTATATTTATGTGCGGGACTCATGCTTCTATGTAGGGTCACAGATCTAACGCGCGGGTTGCCTGCTTTCAAGCAGGGTCCCCTGATCAACTGGACGTTTTTAAAAGCGAAAATTGAACATGTTTGGCAGTCCAAATCGGAAATTCGATGCTTGGAGAACCCATTTACTTCGAAACAGGGTTTAGGACTGAGAGTTACAAATTTAGATGGTTATATTCGAAATACGACCAGGAAAAATACTTACAGTGAAGCGTGAGGTTCGAATTCTTTCACTGAGGACTTTCGAGTGTTCCTTCGCCTGTGAAGAAGCTGATATGAAGTCGGGTCGACTGCCTTGCAAAAGTAGAAGAAATTGTAGGTGAATTCTCTTAAGGACGAGGACGAAGAAGAAGAATAATTCGGTGAGGTGGAATAAATGCTTTCTGCTGCAAAATGGACATGCAGCTTTTATTCATTTCTGGCGTTGTTTTTATTTTTGTTTTTCTTTTTTATCAATAATAAGGGATTACGAGAAGATGATTTAAGTGTTAATTAAAAAGAGTGCTATTGACCAAAAAAAGTCAAGAGTGCTATTTTTTAAATTGACCGCGTCAAAGGGTATTTTAAAAAGACCCGGGAAAAGCTGGACTTATGTAATCCGTTATGGGCTCAAAGACGATCTTTCTTTAACCTAATTTAGCTTTAACCGTAGTGGCATTAGGCGCCAATTGGGTTTCCCGGAAATGTCCCCAACTTACAGTGCACAGCCAAACACGTCCTTAACAGTAACACTACATTCTCTTCGTCCTCAGCGACTTTCAGCTTAACAAACTAATTTCGTGTTTGGTTATTTGTCCACTCCATCACAACGTAAGATCGTCCAACACAATTGAAGTCAGCACGAGGGTAGACTGGACAAGCCACTCCATCAAATGGTGAGCTAAGGGAACAAGGCAAAGGAATTACAGGAGAACAACTATTTTCATACATTCTTATGCTCTTCGAACGATCTTCAAATTGAATTGGGTTAGATTTTATAGTCTTTCTTTCGTTTACTGAGCCAACTGTGATTGAATTACGGTGGCCCGATGCAACTGGTGTGTGGTGGGGGTTTAATCTTTCTTGTTTTTAATTAAATTTGTGATCATACGTTTTGTTTGCAGTCTGATTCTTGACTTTGCGGGGAATTTGATAAATCGTTGCCTTTCTTTTGATGACAGCTTCGAAAGTTTCTGTTAAGGAATAAATTTTGCTGCATTTTCAAATCTGACAGGTTTTAAGGGTTTTTCAGCATGGCTGAATAGTTTAACTTTATGTTTACTTCTGTTGAATTGCTGGTGAAAGGGATGATTTTTTTTCTTAAAAATGATCTATTGCTTTGCTGCTTTGCCTAGGACAAACGAAAACGATGGCCAGCCATCATGCTCGCGTGGATACTTCCGAGCTGAAAGATATGCTGTATCGAAGGATCGGCCACAAAAGATCAGAAA
>JAPQWV010001405.1:0-90430 GCA_027422505.1 Craterostigma plantagineum | reverse complement strand
CTTCGTCCTTTCAACAGATGATCCCCCGTGCTCAAATCCTTTACAAGAAAATTAGAAGGGAAAAATACGATAGAAACTCGATTTTGTTTGCAGAACTGAGATACGAATATCAGGTTTTTGCGAATTGGGGCGCACACAAAACATTATTTAATACAAAGGATGCCTTACGTGAATTAAGAGAAGAAGAACCAGAATGGGTGATAGAGACGCCTTTACCATCGCCAACAATGACGTCATTGTTACCAACATAATTGGAGTGTATGGACAGGTTTTCAAGATCGGAGGTAATATGATGGATTACTCCGGAATCAAGTATCCATTATTGTCTGACGGATAAGATGAGTTTCTTGCACAGTGCACTTGAAGTTGAAAGTGCATTGATGATGAATTCCTTGATCTGCAGAATTTGGCATTATGCCCTGGTTTATCACATAATTGGCAAACAATATAGTCATTACCGTATTTATTAGGTTTATACAAGGATTCCAGCCGCTTTGTATATACAGATGTTGGTGGTGGACCGAAGGATTGATTAGAATGATATGGAGAGGTAGGCTCGCGGTAGTTTCCGTCAAAGTTTGAATTCGTAGGGCGATCACCTCTAAGCCACGACTACCTCCACGATTTCTTCTCTACCTCCACGTCCACGATATGCAACGTTGACAACGACTTGAGATTCATCTTCTTCTTTCGAGGAGACAACATGATTTTGAACTAACTCTTCATCATGACGTTTGTCATAGAGATCTTCAAAGCTTATTGGTACATCACGAACTCGAATTGCTGTAGCCAATTCCATAAGCTCATCACCTAGCCCACCTAAGACGTATGGAGTTAATTGGCCAACGGAAAGGATGCCCCATGATAGCAAGGTCATCAGCGAGTGACTTAATCTCTGGTTCATGTAGGCTGTGACTGTTTTGCTTTCTGTTAATGCCGAATATATGGAAAAAGATTTTCTCTTTCATACACAAAATAAGTGATGCACTTACCAACAATAGAAGATATGAAGATCACATCGGATATTGTCTTACATGCCCAAAATAGAAGATTGCATCTACCAAAAATAGAAGATATGGGATCAGCCGATTATGGAAGATTCGAACTAAATATTTACTATATTTAGGGAGATCTTCGAGGAGATATTTTAGGAGATTCTCAAGAGATCTTTTACTAATGTTGCACAAATGTTGGCCCAACATTCAAGAAAGGCCAGAATGCAAATGAACCGAACTCTGCTCCTCCGTTCTTCAAACGCAACCAGATGGAGAAAAGAATATCAAATGGAATCTGTGCAATGCCATGCATGGCATGGGTTGGGGCCATTATGCCAATGAATAAGCGAACACCATTCGCAAGCGTGGTAAAGCACTTTGGGTCGAACTTCCGACGATGAAGATAAAGACCGTGTGCAAAGGAGTCTAAGCATTCATACCATTCAATCCTTCTCGGACAATGAAGAAGACGAAGATCATCATATTGGCTTTATTGTGGTAACTGATGTTGAGCCAACATTGCACTCAACATCTGAGAAAAATATTATTTTCGATTATGATGACTCAACTGTGTTGATGGGTATGTGAGTTCTGATGATGCATGTTAGAAATTGACGTTCGTGATGAGTCCAGATGGATGATGCCTTCAAACTGCTGTCCGTTGAGTTTTTGAAGGAAAAGAAAAGAACTCTGAACTGATGAAGATGGTGAAGATCTTGACGAAGGAAAACGAGAAAAGCGAGAAGATGATCGAGAGTCTTGTTGAAGGGATGAAGAAGATGGAAGCGTGTTGACGAGAAAAGACAGAGATCGATAAAATTCAGAAGCAAGTCGATGAAGCTGATGAAACGTTTACGAAGATGAACAAAGGTAAATAGACCCTTGATGAGGTACTGTCATTAGGTATTTTCGATAAACGAGGTTTAGGATTCAATTCTCAGCCTACTCTTGATGTGCCTAATCCTGTTTCTAAAGATCGATCTAAGATTGTCTTTGTAAGGAAAATTTGAAGCATGCTGTCAGTAAGCCAAAGAATAGATCGTATAAATGCCATCATTGTATGCACCTGATCATATCAAACCGTTCCGCTGGAAATTAAAGGGGGCGTAAAAGCAGAAATCTATGTTGACTGAAATGTCGTCCAACATTCCGCTCAACATTGAGAATCAGTGTTGAAAAGTTTGTCTGGAGAAATTTCAGTTGACGCTCCATCAAATTCTGGTGAACATACCGCTGTTTTGACACCTAAGAAAGTCTGGTAGAGAATCCGTATATAAATGCAATGTTGTCTATACTTCCTTGCGAGCTAACGTGACAGGTTCATGGTACTTCGATAGTGAATGTTCACGCCACATGACGGGTGCCAAAGAATTCCTTATATAATATATCCCCTTGAGTAAAGATCTGACGTTTGGAGGTGGTGCAAAAGGATGGATTCTCGGTCGTGGCAAGTTGAATGTGCCTGCTTTCCCGAAGTTGAGCAACGTTCTACACGTCAACAGGCTTGTGGCTAATTTGATTAGCATAAGTTAGGTTTGCAACGATGAGAATATATTTGTGAGTCGTGTCTTAAGGGTAAGCAAGTACATGCGAGTCATAATGTTGACCAATATTCTGCTCAACATTTCAAAACTACTTACTGTTTTGATTCATATGGATTTGATGGGTCCGATGGAAGTAGATAGCATTGGTGGTAGAAAGTATTCTTATGTGCTCGTTGCTGACTATTCTAGATATGCATGGATCTTCTTCTTAGAGAAAAATCTGACTCGTTCGATTTCTTCAAAAACTTTCGAGCTATGATTAAGAATATTTTTGGTGCTCCTATATTTCGCATTAGGTCTGATCATGGTAGGGAGTTAGAAAATCAGTCCGTTAATGATTTCTGTGACAAGAAAGGCATAATTCACGAGTTCTCTTCTCCTAAGACACCCAACAAATGGGGTGGCCGAAACGAAGAATAGAACGCTACAGGAGATGGCACGTGCGATGTTACACTCTAAGAATCTTTCGAAAAGGTTTTGGGCTGAACCTTTGAATAATGCATGTCATATCTCGAATCGTGTTTATTTTCGGCATGGTACTAAGCAAACTACATATGAATGTTGAAAGGGAAAAAGCCAACTCTCAAGTATTTTCATATTTTTGGATGCTATTGTTATATGCTAAATGATCGTGAATATTTACTAAATTTGATTCGAAAAGTGACATGTGCATCTTCTTGACTTATTCTTCGAACAGTCGTGCATATCGTGTTTTATAATCGGAGACTGAAATCTGTTCAAGAATCTATGATATAGTATTTGATGAATCTTCTGATCTTAGCAGAAATGCTCCACATGTTGAATTACAGATATTATTCAAGCTGTTGGTGAGACATAAGCTAATGTGGAGGAAAGTTGAGCCAACACCAGACTCAACATTTGCACCTGAACATACTACTGAGGAAGGACCCAGCGAAGTTCGACGAGATCCCCCAGCGAAATCCAGAAAAACCATCCCACTGACTTGATCATTGGAGAACTGAACGAAGGACGAAAGACCAGGGACAAGCCACGAAGGACTACAAATCTATGGTTAAAAATGTATGCACGAATTCCGTGTACATTGAGGTACGTTATAACTGCTTTGTGTCTGAAATTGAGTCTAAAAACGTTCTTGAAGCACTCAAGGACAGTTTTTGGATCAATACCATGCAAGAAACTTTTGCAATTCGAGAAAAACCAAGTGTGGACCTTGGTTCCACAACCGAAAGACATTAATGTCATATGCACTAAGTGGATATTTTAGAATAAGTCCGATGAGCATGGTAGAGTAGTTAGGAATAAAGCGTATTTAGTTGTCCAAGGCTATACACAAGTCGAAGGTAGGGACTTTGATGAGACATTTGTCCATGTAGCTAGACTTGAATCGATTAGGTTATTACTTGCTATAGCATGTTGGCTCACCATTACCTTACATCAAATGTATGTTAAGGGTGCGTTTTTTAATGGATATATTGATAAAGACAGATATGTTGAGCAGCCGAAAGGATTCAAAGATCCACACTTTCCTAACCTTATTTTTAAGTTGCAGAAGTGTTGTATGGTCTAAAGCAGACACCTCTAGCTTGGTATGGTAGGTTGACTAAGTTCCTACTTGAATTTGGGTTCGTGCATGGTGAAGCCGATCGAACACTCTTTGTAAAAAGAGTTGGTTCTGATATTCTGATTCCCCAGATTTATCTAGATGATATTGTTTTTGGCTCTAGTTCTCAAACCATGTTAGACCAATTTGTAAATGCTATGACTTTTACTTTCGAAATGAGTGTGATTGGTGAGCTAACATTTTTCTTAGGACTACAGATTAAGCAGCGACGATATTTTCATGTCCGAGGAGAAGTATGCGAAGAACACATGAAGAAATTCGGGCTAGATACTACCAAGTAATGAAAACACAGATGGGTTCAATGCAGAAGGTAAGTAGAGATAATGTTGGGGAGAAGTTGACCGAACATTGTATCATTCCAAGATAGGCGGTATATTATATCTTTCAGCGAGTAGACCTGATATTATGTATAGTGTTTGTGTTAGATATTACGCTAAGCCAAAAATTTCCCATTTAAATGCTGTTAAGAGAATATTAAGATATGTGAGTGGTTCGTGTAGTTTAGGGTTATGGTTCTAGAAAGATACTAACACGAATCTCGTAGGATATAGCGATGCTGATTGGGAAGGTGACGAACATGATCGAAAGAGCACAAGTGGCGGCTGTTTCTCCTTAGATAATAATCTTGTGTCTTGGTATAGTAGGAAACAAAATTGTGTTTCTCTTTCTACAGCTGAGTCTGAATATGTAGCTGCAGGTAGTTGGTGTGTTCAACTTATTTGGTTGATTAGCATGTTAAGCAATTATGGCTTAGAGTGTGAGTCTGTGCTCATGTATTGTGATAATCTAAGTGCCATAAATATTTCTAAAAATCCTATTCAACATTCACGTACCAAGCATATAGATATTATGCATCACTTTCCGAGAGATATGGTCGAAAAAGAGTTAGCTAGAATCGAGCATATAGATACTAAGCATCAATTAGCTGATACATTTACGAAAACAATGGATTTTGAAAGGTTTTTGGACCTGAAAAAGTCTATAGGTCTACATAAATGTGTCTGAATGTTGGTCCAACATTTGGATCAACATAGCATATGTCGAACTTGATTGTTACGGCTTGATATTTGAATTAATGTTCTATCTGTTATTGTGTTAAATGATTCGACTCACCTTGACCATTTTCTGAAATGACCCAATCCCTTGCAAAACGCATGCTCATAAACCTTTTTCAAGATATATGTTTTGGTAATAAGTATCCCTAGGTACACGGCATTCGCGGTGACAATGTATTCTTTGCGACAAAAAGTCAAACTTTGATGTTTAAGGAATAAGGGCAGTGCACTATAACTCAGATCAATATCTAAGGCGAAAGGGCAACAAATGAAAGGAAATTGAGTTGAGGGTGTCGAACATAAAAGTCTAGAATTTGAGAGTAAGAATGTCGAGTCTTATGCTGGGGCAACATATGTGACTGTCGGTTTGATCATGCTACACTATTTGTGTTATTGTTTTTGTGCTTTAGTTTGACGATTGCATCTGTCAGTATCTTGTGTCTAGTATCTATATCTCTCATAATGCATTAGTTCGAAGAACAACCTGCTATGCTTGTCTCATGTGCTCATCAACGTTCTCTCATCGGTTGGTATCGCTCCCAGCTATTTTGATTTTTGACTTGGTTATTTTTCGCTGAACCATGACTTGCTCGTGATTTTTGTGTGTGCGTTGATCTGATATGTACTATATTTAGCTCCACATCTATCAATTTTTTAAACAGTTTAGGACTTTTATGGACTTGGCTCGGCTCCTTGATATCTGCCACTTTCACAAACCATATTTCATAATATAGGCAATCTCTGCAAATTCGAGAAATTCTTGTAGACCTCTATAGATTTCAAGATTTATGCTGTTGTGCTTCTATGGCGAACTCACCCAATTTCGAGTCTCAGAATGTTGATCCAGCTGTTGGCTCCACATCTTCCTCGACATCTCACCTGGAGAAGTTCTCCAAGGTTTACTTTTTCCAAAAAGGGGGGAGATGGTGATAATCAAGGTGGTGCAACTTTTGCTGGTAGTGCTAAGGGAACTTCGACATGGGAGCTAGAAATGAAATAGAAAGAAGCTGAACAATAGAATGCGTTGAATTTATGACCTTTATTAATTTTTGCATGCTTGATAGAGTTTTATGAGATTGTGCATGCTGATTTGCTTCTCTGATATGATTGCGTGTTTGATTGCCTGCCGAATGTTTGTGTTTTGTAGATTTGCCTAAAGACATCGATGGCTATGTACTAAATTTTAGTATTTTAAATAGCGTGATAACTATTCTATTACTTTTGCTCTAACCATACTAAATTTTTGGTCGAGTATATTTTTGCCTTCAGGGGGAGTTTTTGGAGATTCTGCATTGATTTTTTATAGCAAGTCATTTGACGAGGAACGTCGAATGTGGCACCAAATGTTCGTCCACATTGTTCCAACATAAATCCGGGAACGCCAAATTAAGGGGGAGTTCCTTCCTTCCCAAAAGAGGGAGATGATGCATAAGAAGAAGCCATGATGGCTGAAGCTGCTGGTGAACTAAGCTAAGTGGATGTGCATGGGTTTTGGGAAGAAAGACAAAAAGGGGAGATTGTTAATGTGGAATATATGGAAAAGATTTGTCTTTCATCACCAAAATAAGTGATGCACTTACCAACAATAAAGATAAGATCACATCGGATATTGTCTTACATGCCCAAAATAGGAGATTTCATCTACAAAAAATAGAAGATATGGGATCAGCCGATTATATGAGAAGATTCGAACTAAATATTTACTATATTTAGGGAGATCTTCGAGGAGATATTTAGGAGATTTCAAGAGATCTTTTACCAATTTAAATATTTCTTTTGAGAGCTTTTACGGAGTAACTTTGAGCAACGAAGAGCGAACACACAAGATAAACGAGCGAACGAGAGAAAATTCATAACGGAGAGAGTTCATTGTTTTGCCTAGCTTTGTTCTTTCCCGTTAAGTCTGAAGTCTAGAGTAAGTCTTTACGAAAGGCCTAGAATCTTTAGATTCGTTTTAGGCATGACTTTACTATCTTCGATAGTTGTTCTTTTTGTAATCCATTTTTAATAGTGGAATTTTGCCATGAGGCTCGCAGCAAGTTGAAGAACTTGCTGCATTACATCCCGTGTGTGTCGTCTTTTACTCACTAAGGTTTTAGTTATTTCCACTGTGCAAAACCGTGTGAGCCCCTTCCTTATTATTTCAGCTGTGCGTTCTATGTTAGGTTCAATGTTACCTCAACATTAGTTCCAACATTTAGGTCACCAGTTTATAACTTAGTAAACATTCATGTCGGGATCGCTTCACCTTCCTTTTTTGTATTCATAAGAGAAGAGAAGATCGACATCATGCATGTGTTTGATTGGCTTGCGAAAATGCAACTTATCGCACGCCCTTGCCGAGGTAGTACAACTGTTAATTGTGGGGCCAACAGTGCTATGGACAGCGGCTTGAATACTGAGAAGAACCAAACGATCTTGCCTTGTCCAAGGTGTAAAATTAGGATCAGATTGAGGAGGACACGGGTTAGTTCTATCAACAAACCCGATAAGACCATAACCAAATAGAAGATTGGTCATTTGAGATTTCCAAGATGAATAGTTGGAACCATCTTTAGCCAACTTAAAGGGAATCTGTGAGGATGCGTTGAGAGAGATGAGGCTACCATTTAAAATATATGAATTTGTTTGGTTTGTATTGATGACATTTGTCTGGACGGTAGTAGCGGGGTTTCTGATGATGATGATTGTGCCGCCATGGAGGTTGATAGAGGGACAGAGGTTTTCTTATTACGGGCTCTGATACCATGAAGGAATTCTATTGTTCTTGTATGTTTCACTGTGCAAGGTATACAAATATATATAGAGCGATGATACCTAGTATATCCCTAGAATCAAGCTACAATAACTAGGCTACAATCATGAGAATATTCTGCCGTTAATACATTAGTGCAAATATGTAAGTGTGAGTCATCCGATCTTATCTTTATCAAGATCGATGTTGTGTAGTTTTGAGCTCTGATCTTCACGTCTATTTATAGCCAAAACTTCTCGTGTGTGAACGACATAAATCTTCAAAGTCTTCTTCAAATCTTACATTTGTAGTATTTAACTATCCTCCTTGAAAACGCGTATGAACATGAATACTTTGACCACGTCTTGTCTGAACACGAAGACTTTGACTTGGCTTGCCTAATTCGCACTACCGTCCACGAATCCCGATTGTGAACGGTTGAATATTTTTGCGGCTTGAGTGTAAATGTTTGAATCGGTGTCAAAGTAACAATACATATATGGTGCTAAGGTTGCATCTCCTTACAAAAACCAGATATTGATGTATATAAATAAGGTATAGTTTTCAGTGTTAGAATGTATATTATTGTGTGCCTGGTACATGTAGTAATACTAATTAATGCCATGGGCACGTCTAGGTTCATTACCTCAAGATAACTAATGAAAAATAAAATTAATTAAAAAGATAAGGACCGCTTGAATGTAGCATGACGATGATCGTCTTCATCACTCACTTGAGAAGTTACGGTTTGTACTTTCCTTGGAATGACGACCAGGTTCAGTTCAACAACCGCTTGTGTAGAGATCTTTATCATTCACTTCCTTTCTTAATTCTTTTGTAATATTTTCTACAATTTGGTATGTAATATTGCTTCGTTTTTGATACGACAAATCAAGCAGAAAAAATGATAGAGAAGACATGTTAGCGTGGGTTAAAAATAATATTTACCAAGTATAGTTTATGCCAATGCAGATGTGGACCCAGCTCATCAATGTTACAATGTTATGATTTTTATTATTCATCCATATTCTTAGGTCAATCAATATATGATCGTCAACCTCAACATGCTTGTAAATTTGCCAATTACAATTTACAACACAGTAAATTTACAACATAGTTGAAGGAAGACAAAGAGCAAAAGAAAAAAAAAATTAAATAAAAATGAAAAAAATATTAATTATAAATAAGTGGGACCCAGGTGACACGTGGCAGCTCACAAGAGCTTAATCAAGCTAGTTACGTACGCCTTGGCAAGATTGTCAAAGAGCGAACCTAGACATGTAAGAGTCCACATTCGTTCCTTGTCATGAAACGACCCATTATTATTAGTGCTCTCTTCTTCTTCATTCAACCTCTATATAATAATAATACTAATGAAAAGGTTCTACTTTTATTACATCCCAATCTCAATCTGCAGCAAGCTGTCTGAATATATATACAATACAATAGTTAAATAACCTACATTAACACTCCCAAGAATCTTGATAAGATTTAAGATGGAGAGCGTATCGAGAAAGAACAACACTATGAATTCCAAGGAAAAAGATCAACAAATCCAGTTTCACGTCATTCATAAGGTTCCTTCTGGCGATGGTCCTTACGTTCGAGCCAAATATGCCCAGGTATTCAAAAAAAAAAAAATAAAAAAATGGGACACTCATATTAATTGATCTCCATATATATGTATATATGGATTGATTTGATTTGTAATATAAGTGCAGTTAGTTGAGAAAGATCATGAGACAGCAATAGTATGGTTTTGGAAGGCGATAAACGCCGGCGACAGAGTTGACAGTGCTCTCAAAGACATGGCTGTGGTAATGAAGCAGCTCGATAGGACAGAAGAAGCCGTCGAGGCGATCAAATCGTTCCGAGGACTTTGTCCGAGGAACGCACAAGAATCGCTCGACAATATCCTCATTGACTTGTACAAGGTAATGTTATTTATTTTTGCACATATTTGATATGTATAGTTCCTTTTTCATATGAATAATAGGTTAATTACAATCTCTGCATTTGCAATTTAAGGACGCTGACTTTTAAAATTGAAGAAATGATAGGACACGATGAGTCAGAATACCTAATTATTTGCTGGAAACTCTTACATTGACAACCGCGCGTGCCAAGTAATAATTTTGGGAGTTGCATATTTGGGAATAAATCATGAGTTGCAGTTTTAGCACTCAACGACAATTCTTCTCTTAAATTGTTTCAATTTTGAAAGTTGATGTCTCTTAAATTGTTTCATTTTGAAAGTTATTGTCCTTAAATTGTAGCCCTCTAGTCTGAGTGTTATCCTCATGAATTACTTAGACCAAAAAATAGTTAACCTTGATAAGATTTATATTTGATTGAATATACACACATACACAATATATTAATTTTGCATCTCCTCCTCCAGAAATCGGAAAGTCGACGAACAAATAGTGCTCCTCAAGCACAAGCTGAAGATGATATACCTCGGCGAGGCCTTCAATGGAAAGCCCACGAAACCGCCCGTTCGCACGGCAAGAAGTTCCAAGTCTCCATCAAGCAAGAAACCTCGCGAATTTTGGTAAATACACTATTACCCCTAGATCGACCCTTCACTTTACCCCCAAAATACGAAAAAAATAAACGAAGTTTTTCTTTCTTTTTTTTTAGGGAAACCTCGCTTGGGCATACATGCAGAAGTCTAACTTCATGGCCGCAGAAGTCGTCTACCGTAAGGCCCAAATGATCGAGCCCGACGCCAACAAAGCCCTAACCTTTGCCATTGCTTAGTCAAGCAAGGGCGGTTCGAAGAGGCTAGCTCGATCCTCCGAGACGTTTTATTACACAGAGTGCCCGGCTCGGAGGACCTAAGGTCGAGGGGTCGAGCCGATGAGCTAGGGCTTGAGATCGATCGAGCCGTGCGGGCCTACGAGGGCGGCTCGATGGGCTCGAACGAGCTCCTAGGGTTGAGCTTCGAGGACGATTTCGTGGAGGCTTTGGAGCGCGTGATGAACGTGTGGGCCCCGGCTAGGTCTTCTAGAAGGTTGCCGATTTTCGAAGAGATTTCACAGTTTAGGGATCAATTAGCTTGTTGATAGTTTTTTACCAAAAAAAATCTCTATTATTTTTTTTTAGTTTCTGTATTTCGTGTGGTTTGGTTTGGTGGGGTATGTGTACGTATGTATATGTGTGTTTCACTTATTAGTGAATGATATGAAATGTGATGGGAGAATAAGATGGTATAAGTCTTTCTTTTTTAGTTTTATTTTTCGGTGACGTTATTTGTTTTGTGCGTTGCACAATTAAATCACAGAACTGTAAATTTTTAGTCGCTTAACATATCCAATTACATTTTAAATTCATAAATAAATAATTAAAAAGAATTAATCTCCGATCAATTTTCAATAAGATAAATAGTCTTACTGCAAATGACGTGAATTGGAAAGTTAACTTTCAAAGAAAAATTACAAAAGCAAGAAAAATGAATCCTTTTTCAATCCCAAGATATCACCACCACCAATCATTTCAAGTATGCATTGGATGGGGATGAGACAAATTCTCGAATTTAGGTAAAAACCTTCCCAAAGGGTAATTCTATATGGACCCTACATTATGTTTAGACCCCAGAATTATTACACAAGTAAATGAACTTTGAAACTATGTTTCGACCAAATAAATTTACTAAAAATTTGAGGACTTCTTGAACGTCTTTTGACTAACACATTAAATACTTCACATATAATGAATAAACGATTTATATAACAATATAGTGGAATAATTTTTCAACAATACTCATTATAATTGTGTTAGTTAACTTATTTTTCATTAACACATCTCATTTAATAATATTTTATTTTATATTAATCTACACTTTTACTCTTTATTTAAAAAGTATTATTTAAATTTCGTAATACTAATAATTAACCTATTTGAATAAGAATAATCATATAAAGTAATATTTCTTATTAACTTATAAATTGAAAGAGTTACCAGTTAATTTAATTAAATACAGATAAATATTATAATATTTTAATATTGTAGATAGTATAATATAATTCATAATTAAAAAATATAATCCATACTTATATATTTTGCTGAATTATAATATAAAATAATATGATTATTAGAAATTATAATATTATTGGTTGAGAAAAAGTAGTAATTGGTTACGTTATGCAATAATATGAGAGAGAATAAACAAATAAAGAATTAATTAAAGTTGAACACATACTATTTTTAGTAGTATTTATTTTAGTAGGGAGTGTATTTAGTAAATAGGGGGTGTGAATAGAATTACCCAACTAAATATTGAATGTTTAACGTCATTCGTTAACTTGTCATGAGATTTGAACGTCTTTCACCCCATGCATTTGAATTATACGCTTACTATATATAGACACATCAAATTTTATAACGACCAATACAAAATGAAATCTACACATGCATAACTACATAATAATGAAAAAGTCTGTCGAAGTATTTCAAAGCCAACACCGGTACGATTCTTTTCTTTATATATTTCTATGGTTGGTATAATATTACTAATGACTAGGCTTTCAAGTATGTCGACATGTTTGGTGCTCACTATCAACAACTCGCTTATTTTTTTGATGCAGAAGGTATGCGCGTTTTGAGCACTGGATGATTATGACCGATATGGGTGTCTTAATTGCGTCGAAGTATAATGTGATATTGCATGTTTAAAGTAATAGAGGCAGTGTGACGCACATCCCGCTTCGATCTGCTCCACCACTATGGTTGCCATCGCAATCGGTCATGTTACGGTAACTATAACGTGAAAGTTTCATTACCTCGTGGGTATACAATATCTACTATGATGCTGCAGTGGATTCATTTTAGATATGAGTGTGCAGCTGCATGGTCATGTTATATTGGTTGATTTAGTTGTTATATTTGATTGTCAATTTTTTATCCCCTTACCTTTATCGTTATGTAATTATAATTTAATCCATAATTTTTTTTATCACAAACTATTTTTTAATTAAACTTAAAAATAATAAATCATTTCAGTCGTCTAGTTCTTTTATATATTATAATTATATCTCTACAAATCATTTTTCCTTTTACATATTTAAAATAAAATTTCATTTAACATTATGATTAGAAGTAAAAAAAAATTAAATAATTTCTAGTACACAGAGAGTATGGGGGAAATATTAGTATTATCCCGGTATGTGATAAGTTAGCAATTGACTTATAGTACTATTTTTTTCATCATATTAATTTTATACTTAGTTATTTTGTTATTTATTTTTCATGTAATTTGTTGTGTATATTTCAAGAAAATGATTTTTACAAAATATTTATATTAGTTTTCTTATTAAATGAGTTACAAAATTAATTAATAATGATATTTTTCGGTCAAAGCTTATTTTTGAAAAAAATTAATATTGACAAGTTTAAAATATTAAAATGTCTTTAGTTAATATAAATTGTTGATTAATCTTAAAAGTCTTGAAAGAAATTTATGGTATAATTATCGAACAAAAAGGACTGACCATCATTGACCAAATCATAATCATACGATAGAAAGAGTAAGTACATTGTAGTCTTCTCCTACACTAACCAAATTAAATAGTGATTTTATTTCCAATGTTGTAAAAAATGAGTAAATAACCTTTGCAATTTTCAAGGTTTTTTCCACCCCTTAGGGGTGCCAATAGTAGCACCCCTTCGCAAATTACATCAATATCATTAGATTGCGTTCGGATTGGCGTATTTGAACGAAATCGGATGATTTTAAATTATGGATTCAAAATCGTAATTTTAAATCCAAATCCATTGTTTGCAAAATGTTGGGATTTCGAAATTCGAATTTCAAAATGAAGTTTGGGTTCGAGAAACTCGTCGAGCTCGACTTCTAATTTTTCTTAAAAATGAAAAGTACAAAAATAAATAAAAATAATAAATAATAAGACAAAAGTTTCCAAGCTGGCCTCGAGTACCCATGAGTGAGATCGAGCTCGAGCCCGCGCGAGCTCGCGAGTCAGCTCGACTCATCGTTCACCCCTAATTATTATTATTGTTACCCCCGGATTTCACCGGGTCCAGACAAAACGCTCAGAGACAGTTAAACAACCAAACAGAATAACGCGGGAAGCCCTACGAGAGATAGAGGAGTTCTCTAAGCATACCCCCTCGACCGAGGAGAAAAATATGCCCCTCGGGCACTGACAGGAAAGTACACCCTAGGAGACAGGAGACAGGAGGCACGCCGCCCTCGTGGAAATATGCCCCTCGGGCAGAGGCAAATGCCCCTCGGGCAAAAGCAGGAAAGTATACCCTATGAGACAGGAGGCACGCCGCCCTCGAGCCCCTCAGGAAGAAGTAAGGTTCGTGGTAACACACGATCTCCACCGTGCATGCGACCCAAAGAACATGGAATCGTGGGAAGAGAGTAGGCAGGGCAAGCCCGAGTCTGAAAAAACGGAACGTGGGCAAAACCGGCGGAAACCGCTAGAGCTAGGTACGTTATAAATACCACGAGACACTCCTAAGGTACGCAACTAACTTATCGATCTCTACTATTACTATACCATTTTCACTGCTCACTCAAGCACTTTACACCACATTACATCACTTTACATCGTCTTTTTTTCACTACTTTACACTGAAATACGGAAACCACCCTCTTGACCAAGGCAAAAGGGAAAACGAGACCCCCACCCCTAACCCTGTTTCAACAGCTGACAAGTCCGAGTTCACGGCGAAGTTCAGGCGACAAGAGGAAGAGGGCAGCTCGTTGCCCACGGCTGTAGATCATTCATTTTTCGACCGCATCAAATTGGCGCCGTCTGTGGAAACGTTTAGTTCTTAAAAAATTCATTTGACGCTGGTCGGAACCGATCAAACACCGCCAAAGGGTGACGCGTTGAATACGTGGAGGTTGTTAAGGAGGACAAAATATGCTCCCAGGAAGTTTAAACGCGGAGGTAGCTATGGGCGAACAAGCCATCGAGAGACCATCGCCAACGTCTGGCAAATCATCCTTTACCAGCTTGGGAATTAGATAGCGCCTCGACCCGACGGCAGCGAAAAAACTATTCCACCAAGTCTTCAGACTTGGGAGAAAGATGATAATTAGCTTGGGCGGTACCGACCAAAGTGTCAGAAGGAAAGAGAATCTCCCGACTACCAATAGGAGGTTTCACGTAAAAATACTTTCTCATCCATCGCTTTCGAGGGGACGGCTTCCCTTTAAGGAGCTCCTCGATGCGACGAGGTACGAAAAAGAACTTGCCAGTTTCTTTTCTATGGATTTTTCACAAGCGAGGCAAGAAGGGGTATCGACAACGAAAAACGATAATATGAAAGGAGAACCCCCAGGGACAAGAGAAGGCTATATGAAGTAGGGGCGATTTGGTTCGGCATCTGATAGTAGTCGCAAAGACTTATTATGAAATCGGGGATGAGAAAACAAAGGCCATTTTCTACATGATCCCCAAAGTAGTTTGGAATTCCTCGGGAGGAGAACTGGCCTTGTCCAATAGGCTAGGAACCCTGATCTCATACGTACTCGGCATCCCCGCCTTCGCTCGAAGGGCGGGAACCCTGGAGGCCTGGAGGGTAGAAATCTATACCTGATGCCACGGTGCGCCCGAAACCGCACAAGAACGCTCGGTCTGAGCAACCCATTCTGAGACCGCGACGCTGTAAGGCCTTACCACTATCAAATGAGCTACGGATAGGAGAAATGGAAGAATCAGGAGGACTTATGCGGGATGGATCGGTGCGGCGATCGTCCCGAGTAGCGGATAAAGGGGATACCCCGATCGCCTCCTCAAAGACGTTACCAAAATCATTCCCGGTGATGCGGACGGAAAAATCGGGCCTAGCATAAATGGTGCGCTGGAAGTTGTCGCTCCGTCGCCATTTCAAGCTCGCCGTCTTCGTCTTCGACGGGTTCCTGAAATACCACGAAAAAGACGAGCTAAAGGGTGCCGTTTCGGCGACGCCCCTCCGACTCTCAAGTCAGATAATCGTTCGTCGACGTTAAGGCGTAAAAGAAAATAAACGAAAGCAGTAATAGATGAAATCGACGAGACGTTCCGCTATGACATAGTGATTTCTTGAATCCTTCGAGACGTGTTGTAAGGGTCGAGTGTATAGGCGAAGTGAGTCGTCCGAGAGAGTGAGATGCATTGTAATAATATGGTGTAAAAGAAAAAGAGTTGTTGGGATGAGAAGAACGACCCGCTTGAGAATGAGCCGTCGTGTATATATAGGTGAGACCCCGTGGTGGTAACCTCCCATATACTTGGTCCCAAGCATGGTGGTAGTGGGTAAGCCATGCGGGGTTAGTGGGGGTTAGTTATGTGTAGGGAAATGTTAGTGGGTTAGTGGCTAAGTGGTCCTCGGGAAATTGCTCGAGTGAGGCATCACCCCTCGGGTGGAGTTTCTTCGGCTAACTCGGGTGGTGTTTTTCCGCGGGATATCGCCTCGAGAGGTGCTTTCCGCGGGGAATGTTTCCGGCCCCATTTCGATTAGACTCGAATATCTTATCCGTTAAATCCGAGGATAACAATAGTCCCTCTCACAAATAGTCCAAAAGAGTGTAGTGAATTTTGGACGTAGTAAAATATTCGAGTATTGAGAAATGGAGTGCTTAGCTCACGAAGGTTCCTCGAGCGCGGGCTCGAGTAATACTGTTTTGGCTTGTCATTCAGGTTGTGACTTTTGTCTTTGCTTTCCGTTTTTCTATTTTACCTGCCATGACCTTTGAATCATGACTGTTATAAATAAAGGATTTTAGTTACCTCTATATTGTCATTTGTTCGCTCGAACTCCATTGTTCTTGTCCTTGCCAAGCGCTTCGGGCATCGCGATGGCGTAATGAACGTGAGGTCTCTTGCCTCGGGTCGGGGGCATCCCCCCCGAGTCCAAGGAGAGCCTCGGCGCTTGGAGACATTTTTTCTTTGCCTCTAGTTTAAATAGAGGTGGCGCTGCCTTGCGTAGGGGGATAACAGTGTGCGCAAATCTCCTCTCTCCCTCAGGGGGGAATGTCTCAGCCTCTCGTAGAGGGAATTCAATGTGTGCAAAATATTATTACCCGAGGGGAGTAGTCCCGATGGGTCTTCTTTGCCTCTAGCTTAAATAGAGGTGGCGCTGCCACGCGCAGAGGGATAACAGTGTCGCAAAATCTCCTCTCCTCTCAGGGGGGAATGTCTCAGCCTCTCGTAGCGGAAATTCAGTGTGCGCAAATAGTATTACGAGGGGAGTAGTCCCGAGGGGTCTTCTTTGCCTCTAGCTTAAATAGATGTGGCACGTTGGCCAAGGTCTTCGATCTTATCAGGCGACGTTTTTTATCGGCGCTTTCATTTGAAAATAGGCGAGTCCTCGGCATATATAGCTTGAATTCTCGAGTATTAGAAGGTTGGGTTTAAGGGCCCGAGCAGGTCAGGTCTTTGAAAGTGCAAGAACATGTTTATGATAAAACCGAGTCGCGAACGTGACCTTCAGTCGGGGAGAACTCGTAGAAGAACAGAGAATGGAGCTCGATGGTCGTCCTCATAACCGGGGGCGTTGCGGGGGTTTCGCGTTCCCTCGAGTAGTAAATTTCGAGTCTTGTGCGATTTTATTTTTTGTACGAGGCACTGTCAATTTACCCGGAAATGATCTGCGAAGGAAGGTAAAATTGAAATATCATATAAAATAAGGGGTACCTCCCGTTTTGAGTCGAGTCGACACGTTTTATTTGCGTGACGCCTCGTGTTAAGTTTCTTCGGCACCGGTAGGCTTTTGACCTTCAAGGGCGGTGACTACGAAAATTCCTAACCACGTGGGATGGCCTCTGTGAGCAGAGGGCAGATGGCGCCTTCGGATCCATCAGCTAGGCTATGCGGGGAAAACCAAGGGTTGAAGCGCGGGCGTACGACCTTGCATATTTGAGCAGATTTCTGCTTTGTGGGGGCTGCTGTTGTCGATGGCGAGCATGACTCATTTCTTTGAGCGTTTTTGATTGATCTCTTGGGCAGATTTGAAGGCTGTTTCCGCAGCGATAGGGGTCGGCCTGCTATGGAATATTGTGTCGAGTAGCAGCCCCAGGGTGTACTATCCAATCTGTTGTTTCTCTCGGTTATGCCGTCTCCTATGATGCACGGCAGGCGCAAGCTTGCGCTGCCCCGAATAAATTATCTCGAAAGCAGCAACTTTTCATCTTGGCGACATAGACGAGACCTTCTAATAATATTCCCGTGGGCCCGCAAGCGCTCGGAAATTCTTGCACTCAAATAGCTCAAGGAAGCGGTGAATATGCAACTAAGTCCGTACATGTCGATATTATTCGGTCGAGAAATAACATATGCCTAAACAACTTTCAAAATTTCGTAGTACTCCAATGAAAAGCACATGATTAGCGTAGCCAAATATTAGCCACAGCAGCTTCTCAAACTAGGAGGTCGAAACGTAGCAAACACAGTCGGATTTTGGAGCTAAGTTATATTTATGCAATGGGCCATTAATTCAACAGCCTGATAAAACTCATTATAGAAGGCCTACTAAAATAGTTTCGAGCATTCACAAATTGGCCCAAAAAATAGGTTTTCAGCAAACCCAAAAGGTTTCAAAACAGCTCGACCCTAATATATTCCACCGGCCCAATATAAACCCCTAAGGAAATTACTCTAACAGCTGCAACATTTTCATAATTTGCAAAATGACCCCATATTTTCAGATTTCATCATGTACGCTCCCAAGTAAAATAACATAATCAACCCATCTGTTTAAGATATTAACCCACGAACCCCAAAACTTTGAAAAACTTACAGACCGACTTTTGCTATTCGATCGGCCATCGGTAATATCAGACGTGGCTGTTGTTGCCCTCGTGGAAGTACAAGGCGTCCGATGATCGAGAGACTAAGTCGCGAGATTGTGAATTTTTCCTTCGCACCCTCTCGGTCCAATTCAGCGCTGGCTCGGCTTGGCTGCGGCGAGGGTCGGCTATGGAGGCGAAGGAACAATATGCAAGATACATCGCGGGTATCCCTGATTTCAGAGATATACGTCGATCAGCCTGAAACTCGCAACGTCATATGGTGATTATTTGTTGTTGGTGACGCGGCTTTGTCCATCGCCGGCAATCGTGATGGTCGGTTCATGGAAGGCACGGTATCCCCTTGGTCAGAGGACCATCAAACGGGTCTGATAGGGGATGGATTTCACCAGTGGCCATGCACGCTTGCGCCCGGATTTACGGCTCGAGGGCAACTGTCCGTGGCTGTGCTCGCAGATGCCGGTGACACCCCGAAGAGTCTGAAGGGAGGCTTGATTGCGAGCACGGCGGGCTGCGACAACATTGCTCAGGTCGGTTTTAGGTTGACTGCGGCCAATTTCAAAGATGTCAGCGGCTGGTCTGGGGTTGTGCTCGCATTGATGGCAGAACAGCTGCCAAACTTGATACCGTGGTGCCACCGGTGACGGCATGCGTGCTGCTGGTGCTGTTTCGCCGATTGCTCAATCGTCGGGATGGTTTGCTAATAAGCCGAGGTGTTCGAATGACTTCAGATTTGGGCGGTGCGACAGGTTCGCAATTGCTGTTTTGCAATGGCTCGTTCAATGCCGTTCCCAAGGGCGACGTTGGTCTGTTCGAAAAAAACAGGTGATTTGAGCCTCGTCAGTGGGCGGCTCGCCCTCGAGGCAGCCAATAATGGCGTGGGGGCTGTCCGCTCACGGCTGCGAGGCGAGCGGCTTTTCTGATATCAAGTTTGCAATGGGTAGGTGGGGTAGATGGTGACGGACTCGAAACAGCTACCGACTCACGATCAGTGCACCGTTATTTATTTTATCTGATTCCCACAGACAGCGCCAATTTATGCGGACCGAAAAATCGGCCCTAACATCAATTGTGCGCTGGAAGTTGTCGGTCCGTCGTCATTTCGAGCTCGCCGTCTTCGTCTTCGACGGGTTCCTGAAATACCACGAAAAAGACGACCTAAAGGGCGCCGTTTCGACGACGCCCCTCCGACGCTCAAGTCAGATAATCGTTCGTCGACGTTAAGGCGTAAAAGAAAGTAAACGAAAGCAGTAATAAGATGAAATCGACGAGACGTTCCGCTATGACATAGTGATTTCTTGAATCCTTCGATACGTGTTGTAAGGGTCAAGTGTATAGGCGAAGTGAGTCGTCCGAGAGAGTGAGATGCATTGTAGTAATATGGTGTAAAAGAAAACGAGTCGTTGGGATGAGAAGAACGTACCCGCTTGAGAATGAGCCATCGTGTATTTATAGGTGAGACCCCCTGGTGGTAATCTCCCATATACTTGGCCCCAAGCATGGTGGTAGTGGGTAAGCCATGTGGGGTTAGTTATGTGTAGGGGAATGTTAGTGGGTTAGTGGCTAAGTGGTGTCCTCGGGAAATTGCTTGAGTGAGGCATCACCCCTCGGGTGGAGTTTCTTCGGCTAACTCGGGTGGTGTTTTTCCGCGGGATATCGCCTCGAGAGGTGTTTTCTGCGGGGAATGTTTCCCGCCCCATTTCGATTAGACTCGAATATTTTATCCGTTAAATCCGAGGATAACACCCGGAGTGGGATGAATCTTGCGAGGTGCTAGGAATCGAAGCTACAGATGACGCAGACATTACTTGGGACAAGATTAGGGACGAGAACTTACAAGTACGATAATCGGGGAGGCGCCTGGACCCGAGCAAATAATGCAACGCTTCTCGACAGATTGCACGCAGAATTTTGCCTTAGGAGGAAAGGGATTGGCCAAATGAAGAGACGGCGGCTAGGGTTATAAAGAAGGTTGCCAAGACCATTGGAGTATTTATAGGCCAGCTTAAAATTATCATGGCCGTCGAAGCTACCTCTGATCAGGCGCTTGATAGATCGCCACTTCAACCCTACAATTTTTGGAGGGAAAGCCAGAGCCCATTAAGGCCTGATTCAGAGGTGGGCTCATTAGGAAGACTCATGAAGCAAGGGCAGAACTTGATTAGACCAAGTAAGGCCCGAATGAGCTAGGAGGCAAGAGCAAGATATATCTGATGAAGCTCCGCATGACATAGGGAAATTTCTGAAAAAGATATACAATAGGACTCGGCTCCTCGGTATTTCTCCAGAAACACAAACCTCGGGAAAGAGAAGAAAACGGAGTCATGGATGCAATCAACTAAATTAATTCCATGAGGGAGGCCTCAAAAAGCGATTCACGATGAAACAAGAGACAGAAAAAGCTATCGGACAAAAGGTACACAATATCTATTACGTGTTGCGATATTCTCCATAGGCATAAAGCCCTCCCCATGGGGGGAAGGCCTTTAAAGAGGCTGAGGATCCCTCCCCATGAGGCTGAAAATACCTATCTAAGGGGCAGAAATCCCTCATTAAGGGGCAGAAAGTCCCTCCGCGTGAGGCCGAAGTCCCAGACCCGAGGCGACCACCATCAAACCCTTCGACAAGGCCCGATACGCACGAAGGTATCCGACATGGTCGATGACAAAGCTATCGACTTCGAGAAACCAGATTTCGCTGGTGCCAAGGAACTCCAATCAAAACTCACCAAGTCAAAGTCGCTCCTGCAAGATGAGAGGTACCCCTGATTCCATCATGGTATTTCGAAAATTGTTATTTTCCTTTGCAGATCATTTCCGAGGAAAAGGACGATGCCCTGAGGTTCTCCTAATAGACTATATACCCCGAGAACTCGCGCATTTGCAAAATGAAAGCGCCGATCAAAAACTTCGCCCAATAAACAAGATCGAAGACCTTGGCCAAGGAAGAGAAATCCCTCTCTAAGAGGCAGAAATCCCTCTCTAAGAGGTAGAAATCCCTCCTTGTGAGGCAGTAACAGCCCTCTCTAAGAGGCAGAAAATCCCTCTCTAAGGGACAGAAAATCCCTCCCCGTGAGGTAGAAATCCATCTCTAAGAGGTAGAAAATCCCTCTCTAAGAGGTAGAAGATCCATCCCCCTGAGTCAGAAATCCCTCTCTAAGAGGCAGAAAATCCCTCCCTGTGTGGCAGAAAATCCCTCTTTGAGAGGCAGAAAAAGCCCTCGGACGAGGCATGCTCGCGGACAGAGCAAGGAATGAAGACAAAGTCCTCGGATTAGGAAGGCTCGCGGACAGAGCAAGGAATGAGAAAACGCCCTCGGACGAGGCATGCTCGCGGACAAAGCAAGGAAAGAAGACAAAACCCTCGGATGAGGCGCTAATGTCCCACGGTAAGCCCTCGGTTTATATCTTTCTATACATACCCTGACATTTTATTACTGGCCCGATAGCATTTTGCCACGACGTTTATCCCCTCTGCCCCAGCGAACCTTTACGTGCGACAAACAACAACAAACACCTCTGAGCGTTTCGTCACCACTTTTACGTTCAAAATTCACTACACTCTTTTGGACTATTTAAGAGGAGGACTGTTGTTACCCCCGGATTTCACCGGGTCCAGACGAAGCACTCAGAGACCGTTAAATGACCAAAACGGAATAAGGCGGAAAGCCCTGCGAGAGATAGATGAGTTCTCTAAGCATACCCCCTCGGCCGAGGGAGAAAAATATTCCCCTCGGGCAGAGGCAGGGAAAGTACACCCTAGGAGACAGGAGGCACGCCCTCGAGGAAAATATGCCCTCGGGCAGAGGCAGATGCCCCTCGGGCAAAGGCAGGGAAAGTACACCTTATGAGACAGGAACCACGCTGCCCTCGAGCCCCTCAGGAAGAAGTAAGGGTCGTGGTAACACACGATCTCCACCGCGCATGCGACCCAAAGAACGTGGGATCGTGGGAAGATGAGTAGGCTGGGGCAAGCTCGAGTCCGAACAACACGGAACGTGGGCGAAACTAGAGCTAGGTACGTTATAAATACCACGAGACACTCCTAAGGTACGCAACTAACTTATCGATCTCTACCGTTACTATACCATTTTCACTGGTCACTAAAGCACTTTACACCACATTACATCACTTTACATCGTCGTTTTTCACTACTTTACACCTATAATACGGAAACCACCCTCTTGACCAAGGCAAGAGGGAAAACGACCCCCACTCCTAACCCTGTTTCAACAGCTGACAAGTCCGAGTTCACGGCGAAGTTCAGGCGGAAAGAGGAAGAGGGCAGCTCGTTGCCCACGACAGTAGATCTTTTCAACCGCATCAATTATTATTATTATTTTCATTTTTATATTTTATTACTATTATTTATTGTTATTATTAATATTTATTACCTATTGTTATTATTAATTATTATTACTATTATTTACAGATACTAATTTTTTAAATTAAATAATATATGTATAAATAACTTATATAGGATTTTATATTTTCAATTATAATTTAAGTGGAATAGAGAATAAACTAAATAATTTATTACTAACGAATTAGGATTAAATTGCAAATACTTTCGAACTAAAAATCTTCTTTTTATTTTTTTCCTCTTTTTTTTAAAATTTCTCTCTCTCTCTCTCTCTCTCTATCTATCTATATATATATATATTCTGGCGGGCTAAGCCAGAAGGCGGGCTTACCCCCCCCCCCCCAATTAGTGGGTAACGGGTCGGCACGCCCTGCCGGTTCGTTTGACAGCTCTACGCAATCTTTTTTCTTTCCTTCTTTTTCAAAAATTTATCCTAACGCAAAAAAGGAAAATAGGGTATAATCACTTGAAAATGACGAAGAACAAACTAATAGGCGCACACCACAAAATAACTTGCAAAAATGTGAAACAAGCTTGCGAAATCCAAAAAACTCCAATCGTTCACGCTTATGCTCTGATACCACTTGTAGGTTACCGGAAACCTCAACGATCACAATGGAGGAATCAAAATGACATTTGCATGAGTTTTATCTTAATGTGTGTTTAGTGCGTTGATGGGCTCTGACCGACCTAAAAGAACTTGATGGAGAATACTGTGCGGCGCTTTTCTCAAAGAATATTCTAAACTGACTTAATTTAATAAAGTATAGGGTTTGTGTAGGGTTTAAGGTATTTATATCCTGGACTAGGTATAAACCCTTTGGGTCCCTTACTTGGTCCATTACAACCACAATTAACTCACCAGAGTCCACTTAAAAAAATATACAATTGCGTCACAATAAGCAAATTCGAAATTTATTGCCACTTAAAAAAATATACAGTTTATTGTCACAAAGAAAAAGTTTACGAAACTTGATGGAAATGAGAAATTTTAACACCAAACAACGCAGATGTCTCCTCTGGAGTAGGGGTGAAAACGAGCCGAGCCGAGCCCGAACATGGCCCAGCTCGAGCTCGGCTCGATTAAGCTTTATTGGGCTCTCGGCTCGAGCTCGGCTCGGTTAAATACTGAAAGCTCGGCTCGGCTCGATAAGCTCGATAAGCCGGGGTATTTGAGCTCGAACTCGGGCTCGAGCTCGAGTTCGATATATATTATTAAATAAAATACGTATTTTAATATAAAATATTAAATTTTTAATATATTAAAAATTAAAAATATCGCTCGATAAGAGCTCGACGAGTCTCGAGCCCAGATATGATAGGCTCGAAGCTCGGCTCGATTATTAACAAGCCAGCTCGAGCTCGGCTCGAGCTCGATTTTGACCAAGCTCGAGTCAAGCTTTGACCGAACTGTTCGCGAGCAGCTCGCGAGCAGCTCGGCTCGTTTACACCCCTACTCTGGAGTTTCTTCTTAGGAGCAATTT
Source organism: Craterostigma plantagineum (assembly GCA_027422505.1). Classification (NCBI taxonomy): domain Eukaryota; kingdom Viridiplantae; phylum Streptophyta; class Magnoliopsida; order Lamiales; family Linderniaceae; genus Craterostigma; species Craterostigma plantagineum. The sequence continues at coordinate 65,886 of JAPQWV010001405.1, read as the reverse complement.
ATTGTCGGTGTTTCGATTAGGGTTCAATATTAATACAGTGACAATCTACCAAAACACATATAAGATTGCAATTGAGTCCCTATAGTAATTACCAACTTCAATTACACCCATATTTTCCATGATCCAATCCAAAGCGTTTCATTTCTACCAACGAATACTCGCTCTCAGATCAGAATGAGACTACCCTGCATAGCCATTGTTGGAGCTGGAATCTTGTTCGTACTCAATACATTCCAAGATTAGCAGAAATCTCCTATCTTTTCATTCTCAGAGCAATTTGGAGCCGCACCGAGGCATGCTTCGCGAACCTTTTTCATTATTGGTCCCTTGCATTTGATTTTTTAATTGATAAGTACTTCGCCTCGATTTATCGCGATTTCTTGAAGCCGTGTCGAAATTTTCGTAGGAATCAGCTAAAGGAGCTGTTGAGATTGCTAAAAAGTTTTTCCCAGATGTAGAATGTAAGTGGGGAGACAATGGGCTTGACGAAATCATTCGAGATGCTGACATCGTCGGCGTCGCCGTTGTTCTCGCCGGCCAGATTCAGGCAATCTCTTTCTCTCTCTCTCTCTCTCTCTCTCTCTCTCTCTCTCTCTCTCTCTCTCTCTCTCACTGCGTGTGTGTCTGATAATGGTGGAGATGCATATTTATATACTTTAGGTGGATATGTCACTGAAGTTGCTGAGGAGTGGAAAGCATGTGTTGCAAGGTGATTGATTTATTGATTGAATGATTTTGTCTTTTGTGTATCTGTGTGTGTCTGTGTGCTTTCTCACAATTTCCACTTCTGAAGAGAAACCAGCAGCGTCTTGTAAGTTAGATGCCGATATATAGATATGTATGCATATATTTATATATTGCAGATGCTTTTTTATGTTCTGATCAAATCACGGAGATTCACGAGGGTTTTCTAAGTTCAGCTTTTAATGAGCTAGAAGCTGCAATATCAAGCTACAAGTCTATGAATGCTCCCCCAATCTGGGCTGTTGCAGAAAACTACCGTTTCGAACCCTCCTTTGTGGAGGTATCGTCATGCTTGTCCTTTCTATTCTGATGCGGTTATTTCTTCATTTGAGTTTGTCGGTTAGTACAGGGAAGAAAGCTTATTGCTCAAATTGGAGATGTGATCAATATTCATGTCATTATCGAAGGGTCGATGAACAGCTCCAATCCATACATACTTTTCGAGTTCTTGGAGACGTAACTTTGATGTGGGTGCTGCTTCTCTCGATTATTGTTTTTCTCCTTTAAAGCATTGTATCGTCTTCGAAAAGCGTAAGCAACTTTACTGCATTGGCATCTAAACATAGATACAAGTAGTCATTCAATTTTGCAGGGCAGTTTCATTTTAGATATGGTCGTGCATTACATCTCGGGTTAAGAATGGTAAGTTGACCTTGTCTTTATATAGTTTTCACGTTATTACTCGCAACATATTGAGTTTAGAACTATTGATCTCTCACTATGTTTGTTTTCAATTGGGACGCACAAAAGCTTGTTGGATGTGAGATTACTACCGTGTCAGCCATTACTTCTCATACTGATTCAGCTTTACCTCCTCCTGATCATATCTCCTCGACTATGTACGATTCATATTATAAAGTTTTCTTCCAATTTACTCTACGACATCGAATAGGCTTTTTATATTTTTTTTCTTTTCCCTCTCTTTTCGTCGAAACATGAAAGTAAACTTGAGAATGGGAGGTCGGGCGTCTTTGTGATGGTGGTATCATCTAAATCTCCCAAGGTACATTTCCCAATTCACTTTTATTTCAAACATTAACTTTTGACGAAGTCATTGCAAATCACAGATTCTATGGCGAATTGTTGGCCTTAAGGGGACATTACAAGTTGAACGAGGTAGTAAAGATGGAAAGCATGGCTACACTGTGAGCGGTTTTGCTTCTAATATATATAATTAGCCCTATACTATATATATAATTTGAATTTATATGCATAAATATGATGGAGTCTTTGCAGGTCGTGCTTTTTATGGCTAATGGCGAAAGCGAAAGTTTGTTTTATCCGTCTTGTGGTGTGACTGAGGAGCTCAAAACTTTTCTTTCGGATATTTCAGTTAAGGTACACTTCTTTTTAGGAGCAACAATATATAATCGAGAACACTGACAATTGAGAACCGATTTTCCCTTCAAATCCATAAATCACTTTTGTAGCAAGCAAGCCCAGTTGTTATCATGTCCAAGTATTTGTGAAGTGAATCAAATATTTGATGTCAATAACTCATTATATATTATACACAATAGAGCCGTCAAAATGATGCTTCTGCTATGACATCCCTGCTTTCTTGTTTGACATATATTCCTCTGGGCGAAGATGATTTGTTGTACTGTACTTCTATTGAAATTTCTAACGAATACCTGAAAAGTTTCTGTTCAAACGAAGCATTTCGAATGAATTATAAAATTATGTTCTCTTGACATTATATTCCGTCGCAGAAAAAGAACGGGTTCGAAGTTGAGCTCGCCTTTCTTACATCGAAGGTGCTCGTGATGTCGCTGTATTAGCTGCAATGCTTGAATCTGGGAATAAAGGAGGCGTTCCTGTCCAAGTAAAGACGTTTTGATTAATACCTCCCTTCCGATCCTATGTCTATCTATCTATCTATCTATCTATCGTATAAACGTTGTAGACAAACTCAATATATGCTATCAGACAACGTTAGGAAACACGTCTCTCATACGTTTGCATTGAAATCTTGGTTGTTCGACTTAAATTTTGGGTCGCTAATATATTGATTTTTGGTCAAAGTTGAAAATCCTATTTCTTGGAGTACGCTAAAAACGCAAAGAAGGCTGCGAATTAGAGCATTCCATTGGGCCCTTATGGCGAAAACCTAGCGGAGGGTTGGGGCTTTTCTTTATCTGCCGCCGAAGCTGTAAATATGCGGACTGGGGAAAAGTCTTGTTACGATTACGGTTCGAATTCTTGCGTGGGCGGAGAATGCTTGCATTATACTCAGGTTCTTTGGAACGAAACGACACATCTTAGATGTTTGAAATTTTAAATCCGACAAATAACAAGCGTTTCGATCTAACATCAGATTTGGACGAAGTCGAAATCCAAATCTGCTGGATTGGCAAACGGAAGATTTGGGGGAAATAAGAATTTCAAATCAAAATCCGGAATTCGAACGGGCCATAAGTGAGTTTAAACCCAACACCTTTATAAGAGGTGTTTTCTTCACCCAATCAATTGATTTTTTACAAATCGATTTGATCCTTACACACTCTTAGAGCTGGCAAAAATGCCCGCAGCCCGCGGGATGGGCTGTGTAATTTTAGGCCCGGGGCGGACAAGCTCGGGCGGGCAGGCCCGCTAGAATTAAATATATTAATTTTTTATATTAAATAATATATATATATAAATAACTTATATAGGTTTTTATATTTTTAATTATAATTTTAATAAATTATTATTAATGTGTTAGGATTAAATTACAAATACTTTTGAACTAAATCTTCTTTCTTTTTTAATTTTTTTCCTCTTTCTCCAATTTTTTTCTCGTTATATATATATAGAGGAATTTTATGGTGCTCACCTTATGTGAGCACCTTATGTGGGCACCTAGTGATGTGGCATCGATACGTGTCATTTCAACGTCCCACATAGACATCTAATATTATGTCGTCTCAATAAACACCTTCTAGGCGCCATTAATCGACATTTCGGATGCTGATGTGGCATATTGACGCGATATATTTCATTGATACGTAAAATATTATGTAGGACGTCAATATGCCGAATCAACATCCGAAATGTCGATTAATGGCGCCTAGAAGGTGTTTATTGAGACGACATAATCTTAGATGTCGATGTGGGACGTTGGAATGACACGAATCGGTGCCACACACTAGGTGCCCACATAAGGTGCTCACATAAGGTGAGCACCATAAAATTCCTCTATATATATATATATATATATATATATATATATATATTATGGCTGGCTAAGCCCGTGTGAGGCGGGCCGATGAGGGCGGGGAGTGATCGCCGGTGCCAGAGAGGTGCACGGACAAGAACCGATTCCACCCCGAATGAGATGGGATCGTGAGACTGACAATGTATGGGCGTGTCATGATAAGGATCGTATAAGAGAATTGATAGTACTACGCATATCACCAAGGTCGACATACATTTTCGGGAGTTCACCCATAAGATCTTCAAAGTTAAGCGTGCTTGATTGAGAGTGCGTGCAGGGTGCATGCAGTGCGAAGCACGCTGGAAGGTTAAGTGGTGATACAGTGGAGCCATACTATCAGTCGGATTGTGGTTGGCCCAACCCCACAGGTCCTGGTAGGGACGGATGTTACAAGTAACACCCGGTATGGTACGGAATGTTACAGCCCGCCAGACGGCGGCTTACCCGCGCTCGCTCCGTCGGCCCGTTTGACAGCTCTACACACTCTTTTTTCTTTCCTATTTTTTTGCGAAAACCTTTTCCCAATCCGGAAAAAGGACCCAACCTCAATACACGCCCCCTCAAACAAAACACCACCAAAAGAGAAACACATCGAATTTACTTTCACGAGAGAATGACATAACTAATGTTACTTTTAATAGTACGATTATACAAGTAGATAACTTTCTAATCCTATCACAATAGTAATAAACTTTTTTTAATTATTACTCCATCCGTTCCGCTAATTTTATCACATTTTTCCATTCTGGACGTCTCAAGAATTTTATCACCTTTCCTTTTTGGGTAAAAAAATAAACACCATTTTAAATATAATTGGAGGGAAAAGTAAATGGTGGGAGGAAAAAGTTATAAATTAAGCAAGTGTTTATATATAGTCATATTGTACTATATTATTATAATAACGCCACTTTAATTTGCGTGTCCAGCAACTTATGTGATAAAGTTGATGGGACAGAGGGAGTATTATTATTTTCAGTTTTATTGCAAATCTTTTTAGTATTGTTTTTCACCATAATTATCGCAAAATCTCAACATAATTATCAATAATTATATTTTTAACCATGACCTTTTAACACTTTCATAAACTAATAAATATCATATTTCAATCTTATTAATTCGATACCACTGACTTAATTTCGAAGATATTACTAAGAAAGTAACATCCAAATAAATATAATCCAAGTCATTGGTTGACAGTAAGAATATATCCAATTTATATTCGTTCATGTTTGCAAGCATCCATGTGAATATACTACAGATGATTTTAGAATTGAGATATTGGAGACATTTTTTTATCAGTTTGAGTGTCCATTAGAGAAGTCACGTTGGATTTAACGGATCACGAAAATATCCATTTGAAGTGGATCGAATGTCTTACAAGAAAAACACAAGGAAAAACTACTGAGAATTGTGACAAAAAAAATTAGAAATTGATTTTTGTTAAATTTACTTATTTTAACATTCTATGAAGTATTACATTTTTCTTGACTTTTTTAATTTTATTTCTGAATGCGTTAAATAATGCCAAGATGAGGAATGTCATGTATGTATGACTTATTCGGATGGTTTGGCGAGATTGGAAAAAGAATAATGAGTATAAACATTTTGGGATTAAAAATATAATAAAGTGCACCTATTTTGCTTATTTGAAATAATACTAGAATTTAAAAGTGTAAACTGAAAATAATATTAGCGTAAATTGAAGAAATGAATTAGTTTTGTTATAAGATTATAAAATTATCTATTTTGCAATATCAATATTGAAAAGGGGAAATTTTCGTTCAGTCCCCTGTCAGGGTCTGAAATTTTAGTTCAGGCCCTGTCAGAAAAAAAAAATAGTTTTAAGGATCCGATTTCAGTAACAATTTATTGGTCTGCAGTAACAATTCATTGTTCCGCAGTAACAGTTCATTGTTCTGAAAATAACAGAAAACGATCATCCGATAACAGCTCATATACTTTTATAACAGCTGTATAATTTAGGTCCTTATCTTTAAATTTTACGAAAAATTGGGTCCTTTAAACTAAAATTTTTATTAAAGGTCCTGAAAAACTATTTTTAATCACTTTTGGGGCCTGGATTTTAATATACCCTATTGAGAAGGAGTTTTTTTACAAATAGGATTAGTTTTGTGTGAAATAAAAAAAATGGAGTCTAGGGTTTTTAACTTAAAAAAGGGATTGGTGTTTAAAAAAATATCGAAGTGTTTGATTATCATTTTGATCCGATCGACTGAAATTTCATGTCGCAATGAGATGTTAATCGATGGGTTCATGATTATTAAACATATTAACCCCAAATCTGAGTGAATTTTGGTGTTTCTGAGCCTGAAATCGATGTTTTCGAACAGAAATCTGTTTATTCGACCTCGGATTGAGTTAATCGAATAAAATTCTGATAGAAAAATATATAATTCGAGTGAAAAAAATTGAATATTAAATCGAATAATTATTTTTTTTCGAGTTTTTTTTACTCGTACGTTACTCGAATTGAAAATAATTATTCAAATTATTCGAATTTCTTTTACTCGAAAAAAGCCAATTTAAGTTGGGGTATTTTGGTAACTTTCGGTCCACTCACTTTTGTTTAATAAAAAAAGGAAGCGTTCCCTTGTGTTAAAATATCCCAAAGAACCCTGGGCTATTTTAACAAAAAGAATCCTCATTGTTCCTTTTTTTTTTAAAAAAAGGGAGTCAGTACAAGTCAATTCAATAAAGGGAGTCGATTTAATTAACTAACTAACCATTAACTACTAACTTAAATTAGTCATTAAATATATCTTTTAATATAAAATAAAAACGAACGAACCAACGACGAAAGAACATAAATCGAGCCAAAAAAAGAGCAAATACCGAATCATCCAACCGATATCCATTAGATCCGGACCACCCAATATCGACAGTTGCGATTTCTTCAACGCATTACAGTAAGTGGCATTTCGACATTTGCAATTTCTTTAAACTCGGGCATTGCAAGGATTAAGTTCGTTTTAACCACATCAAACATTTCGCGTATTGGGAATTTGATTATCGCATCAGTGGGTAGTTGTGGTTAGCATTTTTACGGTCAATCTGTGTGAATTTGAAGGAAATTGCCGATTTTCCGATTATTCGACTATATATTCGAGTCTTTTTTAATCGAAATGGTTGTTCAAATAACTATTTTTCTAAATTTAGTATTCGTATAACATATTCGAAACCATAATTTATTCGAGTATGGTACCCGAGTTTTTATTTGTTCGAAAGACTGTTCGGCTAAGCTTTTTTCACTTATTGGAGTGGTTCGATATACGCCCTAGATTATTTATTCGAATAAAGTTTTCGAGTGTTTTTACTCGGATGCGTTACTCGAATAATTTTTCCTTTTCGAATATTTATTTTATTCGAATATTTCATTTGATTTTAAATTCAAATTTTTTATATGCAGGTTATGTCGACCAGCATCATGATTGATTACGATGGAGAATGGATAGTTGGAGATGATAACAAATATAGTTGGGTTCCAAGAATGGGAACAAATTTAATGCCCATTGGGTTGATGGTGATTGTTGTTCGTTGGAGGATTTGCGAACGAAATATATGAGACTATTAATGTAAGCGGGAGGTCAGAGTTAAAGCTGAGCTATCAAGTATGTATGAGAGGTATGGAAGGCCGTGCTCCTTTGTATATAAGGAATGATAGAGAGTTGTAGGGTTACATTTACTTAGGGGTCCAATGGATAGACCGATTCTACATGTGGAAATCGGACTCCGTACGACACTTCCCCGTCAAACTCGTGCGGACAATGAAGTTAGTCCTCTTCCAGTTGAGGTTCGTTGCGGCGGAGGCGGTTACAACGATGATTATTTTGATCGTATTATCGACTTCGGGGGTGAGGGTCACGATGTGAATTATGGGGGTGAGGGTCTCGATGAAGCAAACATGCACGCCAACTTTGATGAGAATGTTGTTACACGGCAGAACGTGCACATCAATTTTGATGGCGTAATCGAAGAAAATGCACAAGAGGATGAGGAGGACAATGAGGAGGAAAATGCAATTATTCCTAGTGATCGGTATTCTTTTACGGATGGTTCCACCATGAGAGTCGGTGATGAATTTGAGGATAAGAGGGTTGCCAAGAAGAGGATCCAAAGAGTTGCCGTAGATGCATCCTTCGAGCTCCGGAGCGTAAAATCTTCCCGATCGGTCTATGCCGTGAAATGCAAAGAGGAAGGATGTAGTTGGAGGATATGGACGGCAAGGATTAAGGATACATTCGTATTTTCGATTCGTACGTATTGCAACACCCATACGTGCGACCTTGCAAATCTGAACGTGACACTTACTCAAGCATCATCGTCCTCCGTGAGCGATATGCTGCTTGGGCTCTACAAGTACGCCGCACCTAAACTAATTCGAACAATGATGAGAAATCGTGGGATCGAAGTTTCATACTTCAAAGCATGGAAAGGGGGCATTTTAGCCCAAAATGCAATGAAAGGTGACCCCGACGAGAGTTACAAGTTGTTGTCGTCATACTTGTCAACATTGAAAAGGTTGAATCTACCATAGTAGGTCTATATCTAGACGATGAGCGAAGATTTAAACATGTATTCATATCAATGGTGCTTGTATTGCGGGATACCCTCATATGAGGAAGGTCGTTTGCATCGACGGCACTTGGTTGAAAGGAAAGTATAACGGTACGTTACTCGTTGCATCGGCAGAGGATGGTGACACCCATCAGTTTCCTCTAGCGTGGGGCATAATTGACGATGTAGAGTCGATAGAATCTTGGACGTGGTTTTTGAACGAGCTCTTGGCAGTCGTACCCAATGAGGAAGATCTTGTTATCGTCTCCGACAGAGCTGTTTCAATCAAAGTGGTGTTGGAAATGTCTACAATCGTGCACACCACGGTCATTGTATTTGGCATCTATCTCAAAACATGAAAGGCCGTTGTAAGAAGTAGGGAGCGACTGAGATGTTCCTGCAGATTGCTAAACTGTACATGCAATGTGACTTTGATTCACAGTATAGGGATTTTGAGAAAAGGTTCCCGCGGGCACATGCGTATTTGGAAGCAAATGCTTCTAAGGAACGATAGAGTCGAGCTTATTCTCCGATAACTCGCAATAACATCATGACTATGAATGGAGTCGAATCGACCAATGCAAGACTCCGTGAAAAAATAAAGTTACCGATCATTGCGCTTCTGGATTCGATACAGAGGATGACGGCTGACTGGTTTGCTAGATACAGACAAAAATCCATACAGGCAACCACACAGTTTACCCCGACGGTGGAGACAATAATCCGTGAAAGGTATACGCTAAGTCAAGGGTACGAAGTTGGTGAAATCGCTCCACAAGAGTATGATGTCCGTTCTTCAGGGAGTCGTGCCGTCGTTAATCTGCAATCGAAGACTTGTACGTGCCGCCAATTCGATATCGACAGGATTCCGTGTCCGCATGCAATCGCAGCGAGTCTACGAGCGAACAAGTCTTTCTATCGTTGTGTTCGGATTATTACTCTGTGCTAACGTGACAGTTCGCTTATCATGGACGAGTTTCTCCGGTTCCGGATCAAGTCGAATGAGATACCGTGGAGGAATTGGTGTTGCCGCCTCGGTTCGTAGCAAGGCGTGGGAGGAGAAAAGAAAGTAGGTTTCCCTCCTTCGGTGAGTTTGGTCACAAACGTTAATTATATTGAAATTTATTCGAGCGATACAATGTTGCTATGGCTATTACGAGATGATATGTTGTTTTTGGATGATATGTTGATTTGGGATGTTTTGGATGATATGTTGATTTGGGATGAAATGTTGATCTGTGAGTTCAGTGTTATTTGGGACGACATTTTGTAAAAGTTTCTGTTATTCCAGTATAGTACGTTACTCGAATCGAATACGTTATCCGAGTGACCCTACCGAACCTTTTTGATTAGGCAAGAAACTCGAATAAGTGAATTTGTTATCTTCGATAGTAAACATGTTATTCGAATGTAGTGGGAAAATTGATAACATTCGTAAACCACACTCGAATAAGTTATTGTATTCGACCTTTTTCGGGTAAAATGGGAATTATGTTTATTTCAATATCTAGGTGTAGAACTATCAATATTTCGATGTTTTTGAGACTTTACATAGTTAATAGTTCGCTTGATAGACAAATAGTAGCGATGATTTTGATAATTAATAATCATTGAATGAGTTATGATGGAATGACAAATAGTAGAGATGATGCTTGATAATAAACGAGTATAATTCGACTTTTGTAGAAATGATGTCATATCTTAATTTCATATAATTTACTCACATGAATCTGAAACACTAATAATACTAAGATTAGCAAGAACATTACATGATAATAGTAATAATATTTAGATTTTTAAGAACAGTTATCGAATGATGTGCGGAAGTTCGAATAGGATCGACAACGATACTCGAAACGATTATTATCGAATATCAAAAATTCACTTATTCGAGTTTTTTGGCTACTCGATAAGGGTTCATATAGGTCGCTCGATTAAATAATTTGTATTCGAGTAACTTACTATACTCGAATAACAGAAATTTTACAGCTTTTCATCCATATAACTGAACTCACAGATCAATGATAAACGTATTTTTATACGTTTATTGTTACGTTTATATGGGTTATAATAGGATATCTTTGGTTATTCCATGCATTTCTTGGCTCTATTTACACCCATTTAAATATTGTAGGACCTTCGAGCGCTTATCGAACGAAAAGGAACGAAAACGAGCCGAAAAATGACGCAAAATGACCAAGTTTGAAGCTGCCAGAAATATGTCACGGCCGTGAACATTCTTGCGATAGGCCGTGAACGTGGGCAGTAAGCCATAGGAGCACAAGTCTCAAGTGCCACGGCCGTGAAGCATATAGCAAGAAGCCGTGACAGTGGGCAGTAGCTCGAGACGTTGAAGTCACGGCCGTGAACGCTGTATACTTGACTGTGAACAACGGCAGAGAGTTAATGGAGGTCAATTCACGACCGTGAATCACCTCACAATAGCCGTGAATTCGGGCAGTAGCTCAAGATCTTAAAGTCACGGTCGTGAACTCTTATGTACGAAGCCGTGAACCTGGACAGAAAGCGAAGATGGAGAAAACCTCATGTGTCACGGCCGTGATCCGTACTGCACGAGACCGTGACTTATGCCAGAAAGTTAAGAAATAGGGTTTTAAGCCGCCGTCACGGCCGTGAAGGCCCGGTATGAGGCCGTGAACGTGCCAAAACTCAGTGTTAAGGCCCATTTTTGAAGCATAAAAGGGGATTTCTTCTCAGAACTCAACCCTATCATCTAAGAGACGAAAACTGAGAGAAAAGAGGAGGAGGAAGAACATTAGAAGCTGCTCTTTCATTCGGAGACACGTAAGGGACGATCCAACAACGCAGCCGTGCTCATTTGATCGAGGAACGAGAGCTCCACCTCAGAACGCCATATTCACTTCTTAGGGAAGATTTTATGAGTTCTCTATCCTCGTTTATCTTGAATCTCGTTGTTGTTTTGTCTAACATGAGTAGCTAAACCTCTTGTGTGTTCGGGAGTAGATGAACGTTGGTTTGTGTCGTAGTTAAGGCGTAGGATAATCGTGAACACGTGTAGTCGACTATTTATCGTTCTATGATATTGCTTCTTTGTCTCAATATGTCTATGTGTTGATATGAATGTGTGGTAAATCGTTTAGGGCGACAGCTAAATAACGACTAGGCCATTCGTAGACGTTAGGATTCGAGTATAGGGCGACAGCAAATACTCGATCCTCGCCGTCTAGTAATTGCTAAACTTAGATTCCCACGAGCGTATAGGGCGACAGCAAATCCGTGAGTGGGTAGGAGATTACTGCGATTTACTCGACAATCACGTGGGAACGATATTCCGTAGCCTTAGCCGACAACATCCAGCGGGATTCGAATCCCGAATACATATTTATTATCTTCACTTCCTCGTACATTTCCTATCTCTTAGCTATTCTTATTCGATTAGATTAATGCATTAAAATAGTCATAGCATAAATCAATCCCATTAATTACATAGGCTAAATATCGAGTGATAGGTTATTACTAGTAGTCAAGTTATTCCTCGTGTTCGATACTCGGACACTCCGAAAGGGGTTCGACGTACTCCGTCCTCGCTCTCATGTCTGAATCACTGGACCGATCGGAGTCGAGGATGTCGATAGTTCTCTCCTGAAACCGGACTACTAGAAGCACCCAATGGCTGTTAAACGCCAATGGGATGACGGCAGCCTCCGCTTGGTTCCAGTGGAGGGACGGCTTAGCAGGCGAGCTATAGATTTCTCCCGTAGCGACTAGTCTGTACGTGTCAGCATTCCACGGGCGACTTTCGTCCAAGCGGACCGCTTGTGCGAAGTTCGTATGCATGAATGCTACGCGTTCCACAGGAAGCACGTAGCATTCTTGCATCGCAATATAACCCTGGAATACCTCGTTAACGTGCTGCAATAATAGCATAATTTGTTATTAAATGAAATAATTAATTAACTAGAACATATTGAGCAAAAAGAACATACCGTTTCGAAGATCCAAAATCTTGGAGTGGATAGCTCTTCGAAGAACGTCTTGTCGTAATCATGTACTAAGCCCGTCCGTTCCTCAGCTGGGCGCATTCTTGACAACTCGACCCTGACTGCATCCCAGCTATTCAGCCTCGAGTCAATGTGATTCTGTAAGTTGCTAAGGCGAGGTTTTGTACATGGAGGGGTCGTCTCGGGCAACGGCACAAAAGGGCTTTTCAGCACTTTGATCGTTTCTTCTCACGTCCAGGCTGAACCCGTTTCTCAACCGTTTCTTCTTGGCCCGGGGCTCCGTCACCCCCTCTCGTCCTCCGTCGTCGTCTCGGCCGTCTCAATCTCCGTGTCGGCTGTCTCGGCCTCCGTTGCCGTCCTCTCGACCGTCTCGTTTCCCGTCTCGGCCTCCGTCGCCGTCCTCTCGGTCGTCTTGTTCCCCGTATCGGTCGTCTCATTCCCCGTCACGGCTCGCTCACTCCCCATCTCGGCCTCCGTCGCCATCCGCTCGCCCATCTCATTCCCTATCTCGGCCTCCGTCACCATCCTCTCGGCCATCTCAAAATCTTGAAATGGCGTATCGTAACTCCTATCTCGTTCCCTCGCCGACCTTAGCGTCTCGAAACCTAAATATAAGTGATACAATGTTGAACTTAAGTAATATATACCAATACAATTTTATATTAACTAAACATAAAGTAATGCATACCCTCGAGCACTATCGTGCGTAACTCCCTAAGCTCGGCCCTCATCGACCCCATCTCGGCCCGCATATCCCTAAGATCGGCTTCCATACTGTCCATTCTTCGATCAATATGAGCGATTGAAGAAGAAGAGACGGTGGATGCCTCGCCGCGGAGGGGATGCTCACGTAAAGGCTCTGTCGGCTGCGGAGGAGGAGACGGTGGAGGAGATGAAGCGAGTCGCTGGTCAGCGCAGTAGACCGTCATCCCATTTAGAATATGCTCCACTATCCTTTGGGATACAGCATCATCCCGGCTGCCAGGAAGCCGGCGAGCGTGCGGCCGTGATCCGATTCCAATTCGGCATCGGATGGTGTAAGCCAACACTGCACCGTCTGTGTATTTGTACAAGTTAAAAAACTCAATCAAATTAGGGATATGCAACTCTAAAATCCATATTATAAATAAATATATATACTTACATTTATATCCGCATCATTGAAGACATGCTCCACCAATTCATAATTGGAGCAGAACTCTTGGCGAAGAATTTGTCTTCCAATGGCACATGCGGGGTAATGGGAGGTTTACATCGCTTTTCCTCCTTGCAAAATCCCCGAGCCTCGGCCAACATTCGTATGCAAGAACCTGATAAAGATGAGAGTATATAAGTTAAGAAACGTAATATAACTTAAATAAAATAAATTTAATTACCTGAAGCGGTTGGACGAAGCCGCTAATATCGAAGGTCGTCTAGTGCTTTCCCTTGGAAGTCATCATCCGACGCTTCTCCACTAGGTCTTTGTCAGACCATAGAGAACCTCGTCGAACGCTATCCTTCCCCAAGGATATTTGTTGAAGCTGTCGAAATCCTCCACCAGACGGAGCCACTCGCTCTTCACCTTCAGGTCCCTTTTCACTCTACGAGGACCTACTACCGCGACGGCAAAATATAGGGCCGCGATCTTCAACTGCTCGATGTTTACGCCCGTGCCGCCATCGACGGTAGCATCGCGCATCATATCGTTGATCCTCGTCTCCATATCGTCCAAATATAAACCCTCTTGCCTACGAGCCATAATATGGGCGTTAGTTTTTAAAATTGAAGTAAAGAAGCTTCAAAATTATAAAAAAAAAAATAGGAGAATCATACCAGGCCAATGCCTCGTTACAAACTTGTTCGATGACGGTCACTTGATCATCGGCAGCGTGACACTGCATGCCGGTGATTAAGCAATACTCGACCACGAAAATCATAACGGTAGCTCGCGAACGACCATCCACAGCTCCAAATTCTCAGGCACATGCTCCACCTGTCAGCTCATCAGATACCATAGAAGCATGTTGGAGTTGTAGTGGTCTCGGGTCGCCTTTATCAGGTTCCCGAACTGGGTCCTCGCGACCATTTCCGCCAATTCCCTTTCATTCAGAAGCGTACGAATGCGCTCGCAAGCTGTCATGTACGGCGAGTTAAGCGTAAGGGTGGCGTGGTAGTAATTATCCGCCGGCAACTTCGTCGGAAAATAGACCTGAAAAAATTTCAAAAACAACCACTGTTACATACAAAATTCACTGTTATTCGAGTAATATATTCGAGTATCACATACTCGTAAAAGAATCAGCTACTCGATGGCAAACTCGAATTAACAACTCGAATAAACGCAATTCAAAAGTTTGTACAAAACTTCACCTATAATCCCGTTCCATGTGAAATCGACGTTTACCCGTCATCGATTTCACATGAAAATAGGTCGATTAAACTAAATGAACACAAAATACCTAAAACCCAATAAGATTAACTCACCGTCACTGTGTCGCCGTCGACAACCTCCTCGACGCGGTTCCTTCGAAGGTTAGCCGATGTAGCTCGTTTTGATTTCGTCATTGTATTCGGTGTCAGATTTGTGGAAGGATTCGATTGATTAATTCGAGTAGGAGAAAAACGAAGAGAAGGAAAAAATAAGGGTGAATGAGTCTGTGTTTATTCTGCTCGTTCTACTTATTTATCGATTGCAGCCTTATTCGAGTTTTTCATTCGAGTTTTGTCATCGAGTCTTTTACTCGAATTATTGTTTATATCGGCGAGTATGTACTATTCGAGTGTTTTAAAACATTCAAGTCGTATAATTATTCAATATACTATTCGATTGTGTGTACTGTGTAGTACTCGAATATCTCATTAAGTTGTTTAACCCGTTCTTTAACATTTTTATAGTAAGGGTATTCTAGTCATTTTTACACTCGCTCCCTTCCTTTTAATTCTTAGAAGTTTTCCAGTCGCATTTCTCGAAATTCCCCAAGAACTCTAGTGTCATTTTCTCTCACTTTCACCATCCATGGCGGCGGCGGCGGCGGCGAAAGATCCACTGATAATCACAGACAAGAACGAAATGAGACAATGGTCAAGGAAGATGCGATCAAAAGGCCTAACCATAGCCTTAGTCCCAACAATGGGTTACCTCCACGAAGGCCACCTCTCACTCATCCAAGAATCCCTAAACCACGCCAATTAACCGTGGTCTCAATCTACGTTAACCCTGGTCAATTCTCCCCCAACGAGGACTATCAACCTACCCATCCGATTTCCCGGCGACGTCGAAAAGCTCAAGTCTTTTCCCGCGGCGGAGGTTGCGTCGACGTAGTCTTCCATCCCTGCGATTTGTACGACTACGGAGGGGAAAAAAAGCAGCGATCTTGAGGTCGGCGGAGGACGGCCGGGAAGGTGGTGTCATGCTTGGAGGACGGCCGCGGAGGCGGCGCGTGGAGGCACGAGACGTGGGTTCGAGTCGAGCGGCTCGAGGGTGGCCTGTGCGGCAAGAGCCGGCCGGCGTTTTTCAGGGGGGTGGCGACCGTCGTGGCTAAGCTGTTCAACATCGTCGAGCCTGACGTGGCTGTGTTTGGTAAGAAGGATTATCAGCAGTGGAGGATTATACAGAGAATGGTATGGTTGCTTGATATTCTTTCCTTAGAATTTTTTCTTGATCTTTCATTGACTGTACAAAGATGGGATTTTTTTTATATATTGCTGTTATACTGCCATATGTTTAAGTTGTTTTCTAATTGTGATAATTGCATTGAGAATCCCACATTAGAAAGCTGGTTTTTTTATGTATATATGCTTGGGCATTGAGAATCCCACGTTATGAAGCTGGGTTTTTATACATTGCCTGTACTCTATATGTTTTTCTAACTATGATAATTGCTTTGAGAATTCCACATTATAGAGCTGGGCTTTTTTATATGTCGCTTGTACTCCATATGCCTTTTCTAATTATGGTAATTGCATTGAGAATCCCACATTGTAGAGCTGGGTTTTTTTTATATATTGCTGTGGACTATATGCTTTCCTAATTATGATGATTGCATTGAGAATCCCACATTATAAGCTGGGTTTTTTATGAATTGCTTGTACACTATATGCTTTTCAAATTACGATTATTGCGTAGAGAATCCCACATTGTTCTTTGACCTAATGTTTGAGGGAGTATTTCAGCCCCGCGGATATTTTGATGATTTTAGGACATTTTATCTGACTATGAAGATTAGTTCATGTTTGAAAGTTTGTGATTCTGGCATAAGCTCATTGTCCAACGATGTGGGGGGAAAGTAAAAGAAAAGAAAGAATCCAATATTGTTTGGGAATGAGAAGCAATCAGAGTATATAAAGTGATGAAATTACTGATTTGAGGATGTAAAAAAAAGACACGAATAAGAGAAAGATATGTTGTCTGATACATATCTAGTAGGGAGTAAAAGAAGTAGCTTAGCTGCGAATGTCTTTTTCTTGAATACATGTGTGTTTTCTCAGGTGAGGGATCTTGATTTCGGTATAAAGATCGTGGGCGCAGATTTAATAAGAGATGAAGATGGGCTTGCAAAGAGTTCGAGAAACGTACGCCTATCGCCCGAGGAAAGGGAAAAGGTGTTGTATGTAATAGTTTATGATCCATTCTTGTCTTTTCTTCGATATCATAAGAATGGCAATACCATAATAGATGAAAGAAAGTCACCTCTAATTCTTGTTTAGCTGCTATCGTAGGCGTTATCGATAAGTAAATCTCTCTTTGAAGCTAAATCTGCTGCGGAGAAAGGTCGATTAGATTGCCAAGAATTGGTCGAATTGGTGATTAACACTATAAGTGAAGCAGGTGGAAAACTCGACTATGCTGAGGTCATCATCTCTCTCCCATCTCTCTCTCTCTCTCTCTCTCTCTCTCTCTCGCGTGCGCAAAATAGTGAAACCTCATATTGTTGTTTTCAGATAGTTGATCAAGAAAGTCTTCAACCGTTGAGGGAGATTAAGAGCTCTGCTGTAATGTGCATTGCTGCATGGTTCGGAAATGTCAGGCTTGTAGACAACATCGAAATCAATGTCTAGAAAAAAAAAATGTTACCTTCGATCAAGTATTTTATTGTATTGATTTATTTATATTAAAATCAGAATTAAACCAATAGTAAATTAGTACGATGAGCCATAGTAATAATCATTCAAGCAACAAAGGGTATAGAAATAATACGAAGCTCACTTGCTATTGTTGTATTGTAGGGTATACAGAAGCATTATAGAGTCGCGCAAATTACACATTATAACAAAAAGGAAATCCCTTTTTTTCTGCTACGAAAAAGCACAAAAATCTTACAAACATATTATTATTGTTTCACAATGGCTGGGCAGCACAGAAATGAGACACAAAAGCTTTTAGCATTTCCTCCCTTGCAAACTATTGGTAAAACTATGACGAGGATTAAATGATGAGAATTGCAAGAACGATCAACTTCACCTTCATATTCTGAAGCCACATCTTTCTCCTTATCTGAGTTCCTTGTGTCCTAAAATCTTGCGCCTAAGACAAAATTCAAGTTAATAATACCTATAGTGTTAGTCAACCCATTTCATTTAAGTCAAAAACTGTAGAAGCTAAGCTTTTTATACTCCCAACAACCAAAAACAACTATACTACAAATAGATGAACTCATCGCATAATTGGGAGGATTGACATGCATACTAACCTGAGAGCGGAGATTCTCGGTTTTATCCACCAGTAGCTCAATCTTCTCTCCACGATCAAGAACCTAAGCAACAAAAGAGTTCGATGATCTAAAAAACCCGCTGACCATCATAAGTAAAGACAAGAATATGTCATTCGTGGCCCACCATGATAGAGAAAGAAAAGAACAAACAAGTTTGTGTACCTTTTCTATGTTTTCCATCATAACCCCTTTCACTTCAGAAACCTGAGCCTTCACTTTTGAGAGCTTGCTGATCTCCTCTGGATGATCAACACAGTACTGCATTTGCTCCCTCAGCTTAGGCCTATGTCAAACCAGTAAAAACACGTATGTAAATCTAGTAGTCTTAAATCAGAAGAACAAAAAAAAATGCGGGAACTATATTGGGGTACCCAAATTCTTTGCTAAGGCTGTTGGCGACTGCTGTAGCGGCCTTTCCTCCACTGTATCTCTTCGTAAAGTCTTCCTTGACTCGATCGAGGAATGCCATAGGGAGCTGTCTTCCAACAGAATCAACAGCAACAACACAGTATGCTGTCAACCGCAAACACAAACTGATAAATCCAAAGTAAACAAGTCATAGAAATGCATAAAAACTATCCAAGATCTAACTAGAAACCTCAGACTGAACTCAAACAACGATCAATAGTTGAATAATAATTTCAAATCTGAGCACTCAAAATAGCTCATGAAATAGATGTGTGTAACAAAATAACTGGATGGCCACATAAGTTTCTGAAGAAACTCAACTACTAGATCAACAAGAAAAAAACCCTTACGATCACACTATAAACAAAGTTAAGTTACGATGTAACTTTGAAACTAGTAAAGACACACAAAATTCGATAATCCAAACACATTGAGAATTAAGAGACCTAAAACAACTCGCCTCCAATGAAATAACTTACAAATTGCATGTCCAACCAAATACTCCATGTCCATAATCACAATCCAAATATCAAGCACGTCCTTTTAGGAAAATTTTCATATAGATGGAACACAAAAAACTCGGAAAACCGATCCAGCTCTAAATATCCATTGGACATAAGGATTATGAGGACGAGAAACATGGAGATAGAATTCAAAGGTAAGACAAGAAAACATGCCAACGAGTTCTATCTATGAGTATCTTTCTCCCTAAAATCCACAAATTCCCCACAAAAAACCCCATATCTTCATGCCTCCTCGGATCCAAACATCAAGACTTTTCACCAAACAAATTCAATCCTTGTAAAAAAATTACAGACGAAAACATCAAATCGAATTAACAAAAGCAGAAAGAGCACCAACGAGAAGCAGCATCACCGTAACCAAACAAAACAACAGATCTTCAACGACATAAAACGGCTTATAAATCTTACTGAATCCATCCTCAACGAGGTAATTGAACGTGTGCCCATCGCAGTTGTAAGTGAACTTGTTGTTCGTCGCCGGAAGTTTCTGGAGACACTGAGCCGCGATTCCGGTGAAATTTCCGCTGAACTCGGTGTACTCGGCAAGGATCACCGTCCCACGCGCCACGAAACTATAGATCAAATACTGTTGCCCCATGATTTTCTCTTAGAACCCTAGGATTGAAATCTAAGGCACGGTGTATATAGCTTACTTGTATTTGACTTTTAGAGAGAGAGAGAGAGAGAGAGAGATGAATCAAATGAAGAAACGTCGGGCGACATTTTCAATTATACGGTAATCTACAGAAAAAATATCCATTTATATAAAAAATTTGCAAGTCAGATCCCTTGTCAGAAAAATTTCATATAAGTACCCGTTCGATTGTGCGTATCATTTTTCCAGTCTTGACGTACCTTTCTGTAAATGTATTAAGTATCATATCACGTGTATATATGGTACCCACATATGGTACCTATATACGGTCTATATGGTACCTTAATGCGTAGTATGATGTACCATTTTCTTACTGTATAACGTACCACAATATGTTTCCATATGGTACCTAAATGTGTTCTATGACGTACTTGCGGCGGAACGGGTACCAATCTGCAATTTTATCCTGACAGGTACCTGCATATAAAAAAACCTGACAGGAGTCTGGCTTGCGAATTTTTTATATAAATGGGTATCTTTCTGTTAAATCCCCATTATTATATACATAATATTTCGTCTAATTTAGTTTTACCAACTCATTTCAATATCTCTCAATTCATTTATTCTTTTATTCTTTCATATGTAATTTTCTATCATCCATGCTAGGGATGAGCAAAACCGGATATCGGATTTTCGGATATCCGAATTTCGGATATCCGGATTTTCGGATACCAAAAAATAATATCCGTATCTGGTCCGGTTTTAATCGGATATCCGAAAATCGGATATCCGCTTTATTCAGATATTGAAATCGGATATCCGCATCCGGTTTTTAAATTTATTTTTTTAAATAATTTTCATATTTTCTTTTCAAAATCATATTTTTATTTCTTATCAAAATAAAAAATATATCCATGTTTTAAAAAATATATATATATATATATTTTACCAAAAAAAAATAAAAAAATATATTTTTTCATATAAAAATTACTACACATAGTAATTAACACAATATGTGAATTCATAATTCAAAATTACATAATAAATAATAAACAATATGTGAATTCATGATTCAAAATATATTCTGTTCAAATTAATTTTTTTATTTCTTATCAAAATAAAAATATATTTCATATAAAAATTCCACACATAGTAATTCACACAATATGTGAATTCATGATTCAAAATTACATAATAAAATAATATAAATATAAATATTTCTATTTTTGATGATTTGTTTTCCCTTTTTGACATTCATTTTTCATTTTGGGTATTTTTTATTTTTAAATATAAAACCGGATACCGGATATCCGGATTTTAGACAAACTACTATCCGTATCCGATTCGGTTTATTTTAAAATAAATCGGATCGGATATCCGATCCGGTTTTTAAAATGGATATCCGGATTTTCGGGTTTTGAAAACCGGGTATCAGATCAGATCCGATTTTCGGATATTTTTGTTCCGCCCTAATCTATGCCGATCCGATATAACCTTTTGAAACATATAAAGAGAAGAAAAACGTTTTTATCTACGTTTATACATCGTCGACAAATGGTGGTTGTTTAGCCGTAAGATGCCTAAGTGTTTTAAAACGCGTATAGCGCAACGCGTTGCGTTTTGATTCCAACAGCGCGTCATACAAAAAGCGTAGCGCATTGCGTCAGTATATCAAGCATTGCATTTATAATACACAAAAAATATAGGGAGTTACTATTCACCGCCCTTTTTACTTGTTACCGCCCCCAAAGGACTGTAAAAAGATGTTTTTGCCCTTATGATATTTAAACTAATTTAAAAAGAAAAAACTAAATTCCGGTACGAAATACTGAAAACTACGTACGCAATAAATTCGAACGACTGATCGATCTGGGAAAAAAAATTCGATTTAACATTTTAGGACCCATCGATCGATATTCTCGGCCCTGCAGTGCACGGGACGAACGAGATTTTCGGCTAGGCTGTGTGCGGGCCGAACGACATTTTCGGCCCGGACACTGCCCGGCCGAAATTTCGTTCTGTTGTGCATTGTACAGGCCGAACGATTTTTCGGCCCTTACAGGCCTGGCCGAACATGATCGGCCCGTGCACTGCGTGGCCGAAAATTTCGATCGTCCGCTGCACTGCCTGGCCGAAAATCTCGATCGACCGGAATTTTTTTTCTAAATTTTTCGGGAATAATTATTTGTATTAGTAATTTTTTGTATTATAATTTGTGACTATCGATTGTATTAGTAATTCGAAACGGAATAAAGATGCAAAAAGATATTACAAGATAAACAGTACGCGTCCGATACATAAACGAAACATGAACAAACTAATAACACATCATGGGCCGAAAAAATAGACAGTCACAAATTATACTGCTCCAATAGGTGCAGTCAGTGATCCAATCGACTCTGATATCTTATTTCCCAACCGGCAACTCGATCATCACGATTCGTGAACCAATACGGATGTAAGATGGGCATAGGAAACTCTGAACATAAGTTTAGTCTAATATAATGCTGAAAATTATCTTAAGGTGCGCCATGATGATTGTACGGCTCGGTCCACTAGTAGTCCAACCGGACGCAGTGGCAATATTGTGTTCGAATGCATGTTGACGTTTGACCCATTGTCTTACCCGTAGAGGAAAATTACGGAGTTCCAAAGTGTCGCCACAACCCACTGATCACATGGTGTTGCCATCCAGTGGTGTGGTCCACAAAGCCCCCCTTCCCAGCTATACGATTCACTGCCATTTCCAATGTCTCACCATAGTACAATGCCGAGTAATGCTCCCAGTGGACCGCGAGTTCGTTCGCGACGTGATTCCTTACGTGATCATTCGTCCTCGTCATTGTAAATATGATGTGCGATAACGCGAAATCCACAGTCCCGGTCGAAAGACATTTTCGGCTGGCTCCAAAGGCGGCTGAAAAAATATTTTCGGCCGCCACAAAGCACGGCCGAGAAGATTTTCAGCCGGGCCTCGCGGCGGCCGAAAATACTTTTCGGCCCCGCCATGCAACGACCGAAAATATGTTTCGGCCGTGCCATGCGCCGACCCAAAAAATCGTTCGATCGGGATTTTTTCAAACGATTTCGACCCGTGTTCGATAATTCAACTACGTACGAACGATTTTTACGAGAACTTGCTTACCAGTTGTGCGAATAGACCCTTTCCTGGAACCTGTCCCTTTCTCCTGCCGTCGGTCCATTGCGATTTGAGTATATTTTGTTTTTAGATCTGATTAAGATTCGTGATTGCAATATGAGAAGCGTTGTCTGGAAAACGACTTTAAATAGAAATTATTATGGAAAAGGACAAAATCGTCTTTTTATCATTATTTACTGGTATAATTATTTTGTATTATTATTTTTTTTGTGTTTTTGTGACTATCTATTGTATTAGTAATTCGAAACGGAATAAAGATGAAAAAAATATTCCAAACGTAAACAGTAGACATAGAAATACTACATATAAAAAGTACGCGTCCGATGCATAAACGAAGCATAAATAAAATAAAAACACGTCATGGGGCCTGACGCCACCGGTCGTTGAGCTCGTCGAGTCTCTCTCTGAACTCGTCAGTGGGCGGATAGCCGTCCAGATGCATCCTAGCTAGCATATCGCTAGTCAAGATGTACATCGAGCTGGACCACTGTACATAGAAATAATACATATAAAAAGTGATTAAACATATAAATATAAAAAATCGAAACAAGATTAAATTACATACGTAGTTGCCGTGGCTGCGTGGGGGTATGCCGCCCGATGAGGATCCCCACTCCGACGAAAGCAGGCGAGGATGAGAATGTTGCTGATACCAGTCCATGTACCCTTGAACGGTTTCACCAAGGTACTCCGCGGCTGCCCGGTTGATGTACGAGAGGTTGAGGATGTAGGCGTACGGGAACTGACGCCAAGCATGTTCTGTTGAACCGGCAGAATAGTCCACCTAATACCTCGTCGGGTCTGCTAGCATCACCGTTTTCTGTGGCGGACTCATCGGTGGCGGGATGACCTGCACGTACCCCAGGTGGCGCAACACTCTCGAGGGTGAGTAGGGCTCAACGATATCGCGATATCTAACCCAACCCACGAAAAGCATCCTCGGGTGCTGCGACTCTGGATCGGGACCGTACAACAGCCAAGCAACCTGATAACAGTTCACAATTTTTAAGTAATTGTCATAAATATAGAATATAAATTGTTAAACTACCTCGCTTGCAGTCATGACATCTATCTGACGGCGGATCTCAACCAAACGGCCTGAGATACAGACCACATGCGTGATCGTGCCTGGCCAGGCTCCACATGGTGGGGGAGACGGTGTGGGCGGAAGCATGGGAAGTACTCGTAGACCACGCATGTAGTAACGAGAGGCAACCAGCTACACCCCTCGCATCCGCCCTGCTTGTGAGGCCAAACTGGTGATAAAGGTACGCAAGTGTGGCCGATCACCACGAGTACTGCCTGGCAGCCGCCAACGAGCGATAGAATTCGTGCATGATGTCGGGCTTCATACGGGTCCGCTCTTGTCGACAAACAACGTCGACCCCAAGAGAATCCACAACTAATCGATGGCCTAGAACCCCGCCGGTCACCCCCCCCCCCCCCCCCCCGCATCTTCTGCATCACGTCTTTCGTCGCAACTCCACCGCTTCTCAAGAACTCCTCACATCGTCCGCGGAGATGCCATTATCTCCCTCGTCGCGATCTGCCCATCGTCAACGTCTGGGTGCCCGATACCGTCGCCCCGTCAATCGGGTTACCCAGATCTGCTCGACGTCGTGAAGCATGATCGTCATCTCCCCGAATGGCATGTGGAAGGTGTTCGTGTCGGGCTGCCAACGCTCCACAAACGCGCACAGTAGAGACTGGTCCAAGTACCCACCATGGCATCTGTGAGGTGCCGAAGCCTCGTGCCATCGATCTGGAGCTGCGTCTCTGGCGGGAATTGGGAGTACCAATTCTTAAGCTTCCCAAGCACTAATGTCTGCTGCTGCTCGCACTTCAGCAGGGGCCTCTCTTGCTCACCCATCCAGATACGGGGCGCGATGTGCTCCATATACCTAGGGATCACCTCGTCATCAGCCGGACCACCTGGCTGTGGTCCCTGCACCCTCCAGGAATCGTCATGTACGACTCTGGAGCGCTTGCTCCCTATTTCATTTTTACGAATAACGCAAAAATAAATATAATTTCTTTACGCATATTAAGACAAGACACGCAAAAATACTTTCCTGAGGAGGCCGGCAGCACATCGTCATTGGATGGCTGAAACGATGCTGCATCATCCGGTACGTCATCATCGCCTGCTCCAGACCGCATGCGGATCGTAATCCGCATATACGGACTGAGAAGCAGCAACTCGCTGCCGCCTCTCCTCCTCCCGTTCTCTACGAACGGATGTATCAACGCGGCGCGTCCTCGTGTGACGCTCTCAGTGTTTTCAAAAGCGTAATATCGCGCGCTCTGTCGCGCGTATTAGCGTAAATCTTCTTCAAAACGCTATGAAGCGTGTGAAAAAAAGCGTACAGACATAATAGGCAGAGACGCATAGAGGCATGACGTGCCAATGCCTTTATGATTGGACTGACAAACAAAAAAGCGTATGGACCAGAGACGCATCGAGGCATGACGTGGCAATGCCTTTATTTAGTTTCCCATTTTCTTTTCGAACTTTTAAATTAATTCCACAAAAACATAAAAAAAAACAATTATTTAATGTAATCTAATTGATAAAAATAAATAAATTTATCTAATTTATTCTTTGTTTAACAACGATCAAAATGACATGCATATCTTATATTTTTTGGTGTTCGTAATAACCATTTCTAAATACTATATTTTCTAAATTTAGGTTTCCTAAATACTACACAAGAGTGAAATTAATTTAAAAATTCAGTTAAATCTTATTTACATGAATTGTTTAATAATTGTTTTTAGATTTTTATTGTTTGTAATATATACAATATGATTTTCACATATCATTAAACCCAAATTTTATATAAAGTTTGATATACTTATGATTAATAATTTTTTCTAAATTATGTTTCTTAACGTAATAAGTGGCTTGTCCGAAATACTCACGCAATACGCTACGCTATTTACGCTACGCACTATCTGAATGGAAACCGACGCGTTGCGCTATGCGCGTTTTAAAACATTGGACGCTCTCCAGATCCCTCCAACGGGGGGATCTACTGCTACCTCCGGGTAGGGATTTCCCTCCCCTGGTCTGCAATTAAATATTAAAAAACGGGTCGAATAACATTTTCGGCCGCCTCTAGAGGCTGCAGAAAATGATTTTCGGCCGTCGCAGCCCCGGCCGATCAGCATTTTAGGCCGGAGCAGCACCGGCCGAATAGTGATTTCGACCGGGAAAGGCCAACCGAAAATATGTTTTGGCCGCCACAAGCCACGGCAGAAAATATGTTTTGGCCGGGCCTTGTGGCAGCTGAAATTATTTTTCGGCTGGGCCTTTCCCGGCCCAAAAAATCGTTCGAGAATGCATTTTTCCAAAATAATCCGACCCGTGTTCGATAATTCATCTACGTACTAACGATTTTTACGGGAATTTGCTTATCAGTGGTGAGAATAGGCCCTTTCCTTTGCCCTGTCCCTGACGTCGATCCATTGCAATTTGAGTATTTTTTGCTTTTTTAGTCTGATTGTATGTGTGATTGCGCTATATAAAGTGTTGTCTGGAAAAGGGCTTTAAATATAAATTTTTATTAATAAGGGCAAAATCGTCTTTTTATCGTCCTTTAGGGGGCGGTGACTAGGAAAAAGGGGGCGGTGAATAGTAATTCAGAAAATATAATATATGACAACACAACTAAAACAAACCATTTTAGAACATTGTAAAAACTAAATAACAGCGAAATCGAAACTATTTGTATATTCAACTTCAACATTTAGCGTCGCTGACTAAATACAAATTTTTTTTTTGCCTATTAACTAATAAATTTATATTTCAAATTTTAACTCCTTTTTTTATAGGAATTAATATAAATTTATTTAAAATTACTTTAAAAAAATAAATAACCAATGTTGTAAGTGCACTATTAAATTTCATGATTCTTTTAAAAAAACTATCCATATGAATTTCAAATATAATAATTAATTAAATAAATATATATTGACAAACCCACTCTTTACCTCTATTTATTGAGCTTTCTAATATTTTCTAAAACGTTGATGTAAATATTTTCATATTGATTTAGACTTTTTAGATAAATGAGGAATAAATTTTCCATGGATAGTGGAAAGGCTTGTGGATATAAATTGGTTAATATTTTCAATTGTACTTTAACTATATTACACAATTCATAAATGTATTACTATTTCAATAATTAGTCTTAACATGGACCACATTATTAAATAAATTTACGAATTACACACTTAATTTTGATCAATGCCCAAATAGCGTGAGTATTTTGAAAATAGCGCAAAAAGCGTAAAAAATGCACAATATAGCGTAAGGTAGCGTAAAATAGCATACGCTTTTTGGAAAAAACGTGAAATGTATTGCGCTTTAGCACGTTTTTGCAAAACAAATACGCGACATAGCGCGCTACACCTCGCTTTAAACATACAGAGATGCATTGAACTTGATCTTATATTAAACTAAGATATTTTGCGCTATAATATATAAGTACCTCATGGTAATATTTTTTTAATCAAAATATTTAATAGAAATTCTAACTTAGATTAATTATAATTAAAAAGAAAAAAATTAACCTCAAATACTAATTAACTAAAGATAAAGTGGTAAAATAGTAATTAATCAAAAATAGTGTGTGACTAGATGTTAATTTACTGTAGAGTCCAGCGTGGATAAAAATTGTCGACTTGAGCTGTCAATTTGGTAAATGATTATTTTATTAATTGTTCCTTAATATTTTATTATTACACGTTTATCATTAAGTTTAGCTTTTATTTTTTAAATAACTCAATCAATAATATAAATGTTCAAAATACAAAATAAGTTTTGTATATTTGCACACAGATTAGGTGTGTTGAATAGACTTAGTAATGCCGGATTGACGGACAATGGAGCAGTTTATATCAAGCACTGAAGTTTAAACCTTCCAGAATATTTTTGTAAGCCATCATGGATCAATGTTTAAAAAAAGAATAGTTTCATTCTCTTTTAGAAGGTATATTTCGACAGCTATTCGGACACGTTACGTCGAAAACAACTTGGAGACATACGATTGAATTTTCCGATGTTTTATATGAATTTGTCGTTGATGAGGCTTGAATTTCTATCTTTAAATTAGACGCTAACCTTTCCTGTGTTAAAAGAATTAATTAATCATATGTTTATTTGGATTATTATTTATGTACTACACCGTCTTCTGATTATTGGCTAGTGTATATCCTTGGCCCTAGCGGGGAGCTTCCGATATCAAATTATAAAGAGTAAGAACAAAAAATATATGCTTAATTTAATGACTTCTTATATTGAAAGACTAGTTGGCTTGCTTAGATAACATTACAAGGACGCCGAAGTTAAATAAGAAATGTTCGTTATTTTTTTAGTCATGTAATATAGGGAGGTGATATACACGGACGATGAATTTAGGGAGTGACATTATATATATGCAATTTAGGAATATTATTTGCCGAAAACCTAGATTTTCCCTAATTTTAGAGTTCCGGTAAATTTTAGGGATGGGATTATACGGAAATAGTTTTCAAAATTAATCAATTTTGGAACAAAATCTAAGATCGCGATGTATGTGTTACTAATTACTTAATTTCAAAAGTTGTTCATAAAGGTCAACTCGTAGTAGACCTGGGTAATGGGGGTTGGACTGGTTCCGGCCCGGTTCCACTGGTTCCGGTTCTACCGGTTCCGGCACTGTTCCGGTTCCGGTTCAGGGACCATTTTCCCGGGACCGGACCAGACCAGAACCGCGAAGCTGAACCACAGGCCATAAATAGGCCGGTTCTGGTTCTAAAACAGGTTCGGCCCATTTAATTTTTTTAACTTAGAAACAATTTTAAAAAAATTCCGAAAAATTTTAAAAACACAAAAAAAGATAAGAAATAAAAAAAAAACAAACTACTTAAAAATACAAAAAAGAAAAAAAAACAAAAAGAAAAAAAACTACTTAAAAATTATAAAAATAAAAAAAATCGAACTAAAAAAACATAAAAAAATTCAATTTATTCGACTTGACTATTAATTAAAATTATGTTCGAGGCATCTTCGTCTTCGTCCGAACTGGAAGAACGGAACTCGTCGATGGCGTTCTCACTTCGGTTCTTCGATTCGACCAAATACAACCAATCATTCAATAAGGTTAGCATTGCGAGCGAAGTCGGGCTAAGGCTCGCGCGTCGATCTCCGATAATTCGGCCGGATGTAGAGATGGCGGACTCGGAGGCGACACTAGACGCTTGCACGGCTAAAACGTCTCGAGCGATGTGGCTAGGATCGGATAAAGCGTCGTGTTCGACTTTAGCAAAACGTCGAAGTCTTCAAGCGTCTGAAAGTTGTGGCTCAAATAAAGTTGGATCTCGTTTGTGTTTGACTCCGACGCACGCGTTTTACTTTTGTCTTTTGTGCCTTCAATCTTTGTAGTAGTCCCATTGTGCCGCCAAGTCCTTCCGACGATTCAGCTTCGCTCGCTGGTATGGGTTGCTCGACACTGTGTCCCTGCTCAGCTGCATAAGTTCTCGGAGAGAAACGTGAACTGATGCCTTTTGGTCGTCAACTTTCTTTCCAAGAAATTGATCCTAATAATCGAAGAAAATATCAAACGTGTCAACACCGCAACTAGGATCGAGTAAGACAGACAAACCGTGGACTATTGGGATTTTTTCCGAATACTTCCTGAACTTCTTCTCCATGTTTTGGATGAAACACCCTAAGTATGGACTACTCCGAAATTCCACGAACTTATAACACATCGCGAAGAGGTTCGGAATGAACAATGGGGACGTCGGGTAGTGAACTCCGGAAAATTTCTCAGTTGCCTCGTTGAATACTTCAAGTATCGACACAACCAAACCTGTAATATCCCAATCTACGTCTCGTAATTCATACCTGGAGTTGCTGCCGACTGCGAACGCAAGTCCTTGTAGCGCATGAAAGTGCTGAGGAGGTGGTATAACGAGTTCCACCTAGTCGGTACGGGCAAAGGGAACTTCTTGTATGTGAGGCCGGCGGACTGGGCGGTTTGCTTCCACAACGTTCCGTAGCGGCGTTCGTGTAGTAACTTACCTATCACCTTAAAAATTTTCGACAATATCTCCCAATATTTCATCGAAAGAGCATTGCACACACAAGTTAATTATGTGGCAAGCGCACCTAACATGAAGTAGTCGGCCATCTAAGGGTAACCTAGGATGTTTACGAAGGATCTCTATCGCTAAAGTGTTCGCACTAGCATTATCTAAGGTCGTAGACATAATCTTATCTTGAATTCCATATTTGTAACGACGTTCATGGCATAATTCGATATCTTAGTGGCGCTATGTTGCGAAACTAGGTGATCTAGGGAAAGAATACGTTTTTGCATAGTCCATGTTCATCTACCCAATTGGCGGTGACCACTAAGTAAGACTGCGGCATTATGTTTGTCCAAATACCGATAGTCAAACTAATCCTACATGATATGTTGGCTAAATGACTAATTAAGCTAGATTGATATTCTTTCTAAGGAATATTTCCTAAGGGTTTTACGGGTTACGTTATGGAATCCGGGTTGTATCGTACTCATGAATTCGATAAACCTTCACTTTCCGCAATGCCAAAGGGTTCTTCGCACATTACTACGAATTTAACTAACGCTTTCATAGAAATTTCCCTAGTAATAGCAAAATTCCTAGCAGTACTAACGTTTATTTGTTGTTGTCTAGGTCCGGTTCCCACTGGCTCTAGATCCGGCCCGAAATTATGCACCCCCTCAAGGTGTTTTTTCATCGAGCCAGTCCCACTTTATTCGGGCCGGACTTAAATTGATAGGGATAACGACATATTCCTACGGCGAGATTATTTTGATCCATTTCTAATTCGAAAAATTCCATACCTTATACCGCCGACCTCGCGATTGTTGCCTCCTTCTTGTAGTCGCCGTAGAAGTTTGGCTCGGTCCCTCGTCCATCGCATCCGGTTCCGGTACCTCGGTCTCCTCGTCGGTGTCGGCATTCCCCGAAACGTATCGGCGTGACCTAAAATCATAAAAACATCTTTGTGGCTCGGGTTAGAATTTCTCGATGACGACGCCATTAATATTTTTAAATATAAAAATTATAATTTCTTGTAATAATAAGTGAGTGTGTATAGCAGTGTAAGTAAAATAATCATTATTGCTAATAATATTAATAATAACAATGATGATGATTTTTAGAGAGTGTTTTGAGAGAGAGGGAGAGATTTTGATATAATTGTTAGTTAAAATGATTAAAATGAGGTGGTATTTATAGATTTTGTGGTTTGGGGTAGAATGGTAATTTTTAAAACTATTTTTGGAATTAAAAAAAATAGAATAGTCGTTGGCCGGTTCCGGACCGAACCAGAACCGGTAATCCATGGGCCAGTTATCGGGCCCGAAATTGGTTTTACCGGTAAACCGGTTCTGGTTCTAGCCCGGTTTCGTGGGCCGGTTTTGGGTCGGGTCCCGGTGCCCCGGCCCATTACCCATGTCTATCCCGTAGTGATGTACCCTTGTTACAAAGACTAAAATAATTAAACCTTAAAAATTGCAACTTAATAAATAATAAGTATCAAATAAAGTAATCAAATTAAAACCGTTTAGGGCTGCTAAAACCAACCAGATCCGCCAACCCGACACGAGTCGTACTCGAAAAATAGCAGGTTTGAGTTAGCATTTTCGACCTGTTTAACTAGATCGGTATACCCAAATCCACCCAAATATTAAGTTGATCAGGTTAGGGTTCGAATTTTCAACCGAAATCAACTCATTTATCAACCCACATAACCCGTGTAATATTAACATATCCTTAATACAAATAAACAAAAGGACATAACTTAATTATGCTTTGTGAGACCTTTGTTATTTGGAATTTTAATTGTTTCTTAATTATGCTTGATGTTTAGAAAAAACAACTGCTTTGTTTCTTTATTATTTGTTAATTTGGACTTATAATTAGTTTACTTAGTTATTTTTCTTGCTGCTTTTTATTATTTTAAACGGATTGGAGGGTTAATGAGTTAGATTTGAGTTAAAATAGGTAGGGTTTGAGTTCGGTATTTCAGCCTGTTTAACCAATAAACGAGTTGAACCCTAATGTGAGCAATCCGACCTCTTTTATCACCCTACAACTAGGGCTGCTAAAAACCAACGCGATACGAACCGCACCAAAAATAGCAGGTTTCGGTTAGCATTTTTGACCTATTTAAGTAAAACGGATAAACCTGAACCCAACCTGAATATTAAGTGGGTTAGGTTACGGTTTGATTTTCAACACGAAATCCACAAAATCACCCGTTTATCAACCCAAAACCCGAATAATATAAATCATTACAAATATCCTTAACATAATAAAATAAACTGCTTTTATTTAATTCTATGACTTTTATTATGAAATATTGGAGTTATTATGGAATATTGGAGTGGATGTATATGGATTGGTTAAATAAGGATGGAATAGATGATATTATAAATTAGATGTGATTATTTTATTTTGTGGTTGTAATTTGAGAAATTTGCCTATAAATAGGCACTTTGAGTTGTATTGTAAAACGCACCAAAGTACTGAAATTATTCATACTTCCTCTCTCTATAATTATATTATCATAATTATCATAATATAAATATTAATCACAATAATATTTTATAACACGTTATCAGCACGAGCGCTCTCCGGCAACGATCAACCTCCGTCGAGATAATTTCACGAGTGAGGTGATTTATTTTTATGTACGGTAATTTTGTTTGTATTAACCGTACATAGATATTAAAAAAAAAGTAAAATTTACAACAAAACGCCTCTAGTCGAGTGGTATCGCGGAATTCATCATTTGTGTTGAGAGGTCCAGATATGTGTTGATAGGTCCAGATTTGATTCGTAAAACTATATTTGTTTAAATACTTTTAATTAATTACCTATTGGACGGACTATGGACTGTGGACTATGGACAATGGACATGTATTTTGGACTATGGACATATATTTCGGACTGAATACGGACTTTGGACAGAGGACACGGATTTTGAATTCCATAATTACCTTACGGACCTTACAGATCTTAAATAAACGGATAATAAAAGATTATTTATTTATGTTATTCTTGTTACATATATTTTTTGGATCTTAGGTTCTTGATTACTTATCTTATATGATTTAATTGTTAACATATTTTTGATATTATGATAGTAAAATGTCGAACTTGGCGAGCTTAGAAATTGTTGCACTTGATATCTTGGGGAAAATTAATTATTATCTTGGGCACAAGATGCCGATGTGCATTTGAATGCAAAAGGCTTACGCGACACCATTATCGACTCAAAAACCGCAAGCGCTCAAGTCGGAGGTGAAGGTGACACCGTTGACGCCACGAAAACCCCAACGGCACAAGATAAGGCAAAAGCGCTTATATTTCTTCGCCACCACATCCATGAAATTTTGAAAAGTGAATATTTAACAGTAAAACACCGAGCTGAGTTATGGAAAAATCTAAAAGAAAGCTATAACAACCAGGCAACTGTTATTCTTCCGAATACAAGGTATGAATGGATGAATTTACGATTACAAGATTTTAATCAGTAAGCGAATACAATTCTGTTGTTTATAGAATTACTTCCACGTTGAAATTATGCGGAAAAATAATTACCGATGCGGGTATGTTGGAGAAAACATTCACCACATTTCATCCATCAAATGTTCTGTTACAACAACATATCGGGAGAGAAAATTTAAAAAGTATTCAGATCTAATTTCTTGTTTACGTTTAGCTGAGCAAATAATGAGTTGGTGATGCAAACCACGAATCTCGACCGACTGGTTCGAATGAACTCCCTGAAGCGAATGCAGTTAGAGGAATAATAATAATAATAATAAATAATAATAATAATAATAATAATAATAATAATAATAGAGGTAACGATCGTGGACGTGGACGTGGTAGATATCGCGGCCGCAGCCGCGGTCGTGGTCAAGGCCGAAGTCGTGGCCGAGGATACTGCGATGGTGGTTCACAGAATTTCCGTGGTGATTATCATATCTCTCATGGCAGTCATCAAAATCTTCCCCAGAAGAGGCAAAATTACGATAATAATGATGAGAAGAGGCACATCAAACAAAAGAATAATGATAAGGAATGCTATCGTTGCGGTGGTTTGGGCCATTGGTCGCGAACTTGTCGCACGGCCAAACATCTTGTTGAATTATATCAAAAAGGTCAGAAGCGCAAAGGAAAGAAATCGAAACAAATCTGTTCATGGTGAACTCGCCTCTACTTTTGGTCACGAAAATGAAAGTACCCATTTGGAGCCTGCCGATTTCGAATTGCATTGATATGATATTAATTACATGTTATATCATATGTCTTACTATTCTGTGTTTTGTTATTGTGTGTTATATGTCACGTTTGTTTTAAGTCATTTGCATGTTTGTAATGGTTGCTTTGTTATCAATATATGATGATAAATTATCTGTGCTTGTCATTAAGGATATACATACGATGGATACAAGCATGTGCAATGGAGAATTATGTCTTGTAGACAGTGCAACGACTCATACGATTCTGTGATCATCTTGACATGAAAAAATCAAGTGTTACCACTATATCGGGTAGCACAAGTATAATTGAAGGCTCCGGAAGAGCTAATATATTACTGCCTCGATGAACAAGGCTGATGATTGAGAATGCGTTATATTCTCCCAAGTCTCAAAGAAATTTATTAAGCTTAAAGCTATTCGAAATAACAGATATCATGTTGAGACTGCACAAAAAGGAAAGATCGAATATTTGCACATAACAAAGGCGAATTCGAATGATAAAAGGATTATAGAATTATTGTCTTCTTTGATTCTGGACTATACTCCACCTATCTTAGAACAGTTGAATCATATGATGTTACAAACCAAAAGTTTGCCCATAACAGTATATTATATTTGGCATGACCGGTTGGCCATCCCAGTTCAATTATGATGCGAAAGATAATTGAAAATTCACGTGGACATTTGATAAGGAACCAGAGGATTCTTCATTCTAATGAATTATCTTGTGTCGCTTGCTCTAAAGGGTAGTTTATTAATCGGCCATCATCGATAAAAATAACGAATGAATCTATTGTATTTTTGGAACGTATACATGGTGATATTTGTGGGCCGATACACCCATCATGTGGGCCACTTAAATATATTATGGTACTAATTGATGTATAAAGTAGACGGTCACATGTATGTTTATTATCTACGAGGAACGTGGCATTTGCGAGATTACTGCTCAGTTGATTCATTACGAACACGTTTTCCAGATTATCCGATAAAGAAAATACGTCTTGATAATGCTGGTGAATTTACTTCCAAGGCATGTAATGATTATTGTATGTCTATCGGTATTGGTGTTCAGCATCCTGTGCCACATGTTCATCCGCAAAACGGTCTTCCAAAATCGTGGATTAAACGTCTGCAATTAATTGCAAGGCCATTATTGGTGAAGTCGAAGCTTCCCTCGTCTTGTTGGGACATGTTATTACATGCAGCGACATTAATTAGCATTAGGCCAACAAGTTATCATGATATCTCCCCGTTACAAATGGTTTATGGTCAGGAACCAGATATTTCCCATCTACGAATTTTTGGATGTGCGGTATATGTTCCAATTGCGCCACCACAACGCACTAAGATGGGACCTCAAAGGAGGTGGGAATATATGTCGGATTTGAATCTCCATCGATAATAAAATATTGAGAACCTTTAACGGGAGATTTATTTACGGCTAGATTTGCCGATTGTCATTTGGATGGAATAAATTTTCCGACATTAGGGGGAGGAAAAAACAGCTGGAAAAGAATATTAGTTGGAAGGAATTATCGTTAAATCATTTTATGATCCTCGAACGAACGAATTTGAACTAGAAGTTCAAAAGAGAATTCACTTAAAAAACTTAGCTAACCAACTGCCAGATAGCTTTACGGACCTTAAAAGGGTGACTAAGTCACATATACCAGCTGTCAATGCTCCTGCAAAAATTGATGTTTCTATAGAAGATACAAAGAATGATATCGAGCCTAAGTCACAACTTAAGTGTGGTAGGCCATCGGGTTCCAAAGATAAAAATCCTCGAAAAAGATTATGAGCAAATAATAAGAATGGCCAATCGTGGATCTATCGACTAAAGAAGAGTCGACGGGTATAATGTCGACGAGAATAAACTCAGGTACTTGAAAATTCTGAAAATTTCGAAAATAATGATAATGAAGAGATCTCGATAAAATGCCCAGAATAGAATTAAATGGAACCGAGAAGAAGTCAACGTTGACGATCTATTCTCAAATGAGAATGAGGATCATGAACCAAGGTCTGCACATTGAATATTTAAATAATGGGATATTTGCACATCAAGAAACTTATACGAAAAAGGTATTGAAAAGGTTCTATGGACAAAGCTCATCCATTGGATACTCCGATGATTGTCCGTTCGTTAGACGTGAATAAAGATCCATTCAGGCCACGTGAAAATGATGAAGAGCCACTTGGTCCTGAAGTACCATATCTTAGTGCTATTGGAGCGCAATGTATCTTACGAGTCATACGCGACCTGGTATAGCATTTGCTGTAAATTTATCGGCAAGATACAGTTCTTCACCAACTCGTAGACATTGGAACCGAGTTAAACGAATATTTCGATACCTTCAAGGAACAACTAATATGGGTTGTTCTACCCTAATGAGATGAAAACAGATTTAATTGGGTACGCGGATGCTGGATTCTTATCCGACCCACGTAATGCTCGATCGCAAACTGGTTATTTATTTACGTATGGAGGAACTGCGGCGATCAGTTAAGCAAAGTTTAACGGTTACTTCATCTAATCACGCTGAAATATTAGCAATTCATGAAGCTAGCCGAGAATGTATTCGGTTGCGATCGATAATTATGCATATACAACAACTTATAGGTTATTATCTGAAAAGTTACTTCAACGATATTATATGAAGATAATGCGGCATGTATTGCACAATTAAAGAAATGATATATTAAAGGCGATAGAACAAAGCATATTTCTCCAAATTTTTTCTTTACGCACGAGTTGGAGAAAAATGGCGATATTGATGTACAACAAGTGCGATCTAGTGACAATCTTGCAGATTTATTTACGAAAGCACTTCCCCCAATAATTTTTAGAAAATTGATATATTCAATTGGCGTTCGAAGACTTCGAGATTGAAATGATAATATCATCAAGGGGAGCAAATACGCGTTCCACTCTTTTTCCCTTCACTGTGGTTTTCCGATGTGTTTTTCCCAGTAAAGGTTTTTAATGAGGCAACATATGAAAGCGTAATAAAGGAATTATGTACTCTTTTTCTTTTGTTAGGTTTTATCCCACTGGGTTTTCCCTAATAAGGTTTTAACGAGGTATATTCCTGAATATACATCCAAGTGGGAGTATTATGAAATATTGGAGTTATTATGAAATATTGTAGTTGATGTATATGAAGTGGTTAAATAATGATGGAATAGATGAGATTATAATTAGATGTTATTATTTTATGAGAATGTAATATTTTGGTTTGTGGTTGTAATTTGAGAATTTGCCTATAAATATGCACCTTGAGTTGTATTGTAAAACACACCAAAGTATTGAAATTAATCATACTTCCTCTCTATAAATATTTCTCTCTATAATTATATTATCATAATATAAATATTAATCACAATAATATTTGTATACGAATAGCCAAGGATCACCACAGTGAACTTGAGCAAAGAATTTAGATGATAATAATTTATTAAACTTAGTCCGTTTACACCTTATTTGCTAGAGTAATTATAAAGGCAAACATATTTAATAATATTAAAGTTAGGTGTCGAATGATTCTTGGTAGCTTGAAGGGCATGCATGAGTTTTTGTGTCTTCACTTCCCCATTAGTAGTTTGACCATCCCCATCAGTTTCCCCCACCGAAGCTCGACGTGTTCTCGCGTCGGGGGTATAACGGAGCTCCTGGATCACGAGAATTCGAAAGGTCGGCCACGTTGATCGTACTCGAGATTCCCAATGATCAGGAATGCCAATGACGTAGGCATTATCGTTTATGCAGCGTAATACCAGGTACGGACCATACTTCCTGAGGAGAAGTTTGCTACTCGTTCCCGCTGGTCTTCTTTCCTTTCTAAGGTGCACCATAACATTATCACCTTCGCGAAAGATCTCACTCCTTCGGTATTTATCAGCTTTGGACTTGTACTGAGCAGCGGACTTCGCTAACTTTTGATGGACTTCCTGCTGAGCCGTACAGCGTCAACGGCCAAACGTTGTGCTGCTTTATTTCCAGACACATTTCGCAGCACCTCAACCCTATCGATCGCCATCTTTGGTGGACTAGTACAGACAATATAGAATGGGGACCTGCCCGTATAGGAGTGCAATGCAGAATTTTATGCAAATTCAGCCTGGGCGAGGGCGAGATCCCACTGTTTGGGTTTGTCGCCGCAAATACTGTGAAGCAAGTTGCCC
Organism: Craterostigma plantagineum; assembly: GCA_027422505.1. Taxonomy (NCBI): domain Eukaryota; kingdom Viridiplantae; phylum Streptophyta; class Magnoliopsida; order Lamiales; family Linderniaceae; genus Craterostigma; species Craterostigma plantagineum. Next base: position 27,508 of record JAPQWV010001405.1, on the reverse strand, counting down.
AACGTCCTATTTACCACCTCTGTTTGTCCATCCGTTTGTGGATGAGCCGTTGGGCTGTAGTTCAGCGTCGAATCAAACATTAACCACAACGTCTTCCAGAAATAACTTAGAAACTTACTGTCGCGATCCAAAGTGATGTCCGTGGGACGCCATGGAGTCTAGCAATCTCGCAAACGAAGATCCGAGCTACGGCAGCCGCGTCATTGGTCTTACGACATGGGGGGAAATGCGACATTTTCGAGAATCGATCAACCACCACCAAGATAGAATCGACCCCCGTTGAGTTCTGTAACGACCCGACTTCCTAGATACGTATTTTGCGGATTTTCGCAGCGTAAGCAGCGGAAAGCCCATTTAATTAAAACTTTTAAAATATAATAATACAAATATGTTCGATGTCTAAATCCATAAGTCCAAACCCAAACACATTTTATTCATTGGGCCGAAGCCCAATAAGTCCAAGCCCAAACTTAAAAAAAACACGAAACATAAACTCGTTCCACAGGTCGCGTCCCATGTACTGCGCCGCCCTCAAAAGTTCGTGGAGTCACCGCCATCAGCCATCTTACCTACACACGTAAACCCTGAGCTTTTGCCCAGTAGATGAAAAATATGCATGAATGCAAATGCTCTCACATCCCAATCTCGACTTATCTCACAAATATACACGCTCGACTCTTTTCTCATATCTCATATCTCATATCTCATATCATCACATCACATTCAGGGCCCGAGGCTTAGGTACTAAAAGCAACACGCGCGCAGGGGTCAGTAGCTCGGGAGGCCCCACTCCTCACAAGGGTCAGTAGCTCGGGAGGCCCACTCCCCACATCTCAATCATATAGTGCGCCTTAGTCCTAACCTCAACTCATACCATTCGACAACCATCACTCGGTCATAAACTACCCCACTCATCAACACTATACAATGTCACCGTGACTACGCACGATTCTCTCCCCTCATAACACGTGTATGCAAATGTCATGCAAGTAAAATGCAATACATAAAAATGCAAATCTTCATATCATGTATCGGCCCGAGGTATCAACTTGGCCCGATCCGAAAACTATCGTACGCTAAATACTCGGCCCGAAACCTTACTCATCGATCTCTCCCCGAAGTTTCACTAAGAGTTCCCAAAATTAATCCTTTTCACTTTATTTAACACCCTAATTTCAAAATTGGTCCCTAATTTAATATATTTTAAAACTCTATTGTCCAACTTTCAAAATATCACTTAAATTTCTAATTTATAAATATCTTTTTAAATTTTGCATTTAAAACCCCAAAATTTCATAGTTTACTTTTAAGGATCCGAAAATTTTCCTAAGTTTCAGATCTGCCCCAAATCTTTAAAAATTTCAGATCTGCCCCGAAAGTTTATATTTATTTAAAAATCTCTCCTGTTGGGATTTTACATTCTCAGCTCCCAGATTTAAAATTTTTCAATCTAGTCACCGAATTTTTGAAAATTACACAAAGGACCCCAATTATTTATTCCGAATTTCAAATCTCCCCCAAAATCTTTATATTTCTTCAAAAATCTCCCCTATCCGGATTTTACATTCTCAGCCACCAGATTTTTGAAACTTTTCAATCTAGTCCCCAAATTTTTGAAAATTACCCAAAGGACCCCAATTATTTATTCCAAATTTTAAATATGTCCTAAAAACTCTATATTTCTTAAATAATATCCCGTATTCGGAATTTTACAACACAGACTCCCTGGATTTTGTAAAATTTCGATGAAGTTCCAAAATTTAAAAATAATTATTTTATACGGCTGTTTTGCGACAGTTTTGGATTTCTCAATGATCACAAGGTAAACGATGTCCGATGGACCTGAAATTTTAACCACAGATAAAGGACTTGCAAATCCTAATTCTGTTCAAAGGAATTTTTAATCTGAAGTCTAGATTGTGAGATATGAATTTTTGAACCTCTTGGCCGAAATGGATAAAGAAAACCGTAGAAAACCCTAATTCTCCCCAAGTTTTGCTCTATCCTCTTAATCTAAAGTCCTCTATCCCTATTTCCAAATATTCATAGATCTAAAAATACTCAATCTCGTGCTCCCTAAGATAACCAACGAAAAATTCATGCAAGAAATTATTATTATCACATAAACACGAAGAATTCGATGAATAACATGCAAAACACGTAAAATTCACAAATCCTATATTGTTTACGTATGTAGACGTAACCGATTGTTTCGTGTGATCCCGACCCCAGAGCTTCGATCCCGAGCTTCCGGAGATTTTTCTTTACCTCCTTCTCCTCCTTTCCTTCTTTCTCTCTTTTTCTTTCTCTCCCTCTCTCCCTCTCTCTCTCGGCCATTGCTTCTCTTCCTCCCTCACGGCCTTTTCTCCTTTCCCTCTCTAATATCTTTGGATTTATTAGTTATTAATGTGTCCTTAGGAATTTAATGAGGTGGCTTAGGTGGAAAGAGGTGGCATATTAGTTAGATCTTGTCTTTCTTTCTTTTCCTTTCCTCTCTTCACGTTCTCCTCTCCACCTCCTCATTTTTCTCTTTTTTTTTCTTATTTCATTTATGTCCTTATGAGGTATATTAGGTGTATTAGTTGTATTAGGTCTTGTCTCATTAGGTGTATTAGATGTGTTTGATTCACTTGCTAAGGCATTATGTGTAGATTTTTGTCTCCATGTAATTGTAGAGTTGGCTTTATTATTTCATTTTTCTTATTTTATTATATTTTATTAAATTCACATGGAGGTGAAATATTATTTTGTTTTATTGTACCAAACTTACATGGAGGTACCTTATTATTCTCTTAATTTATTCCAGCCTATTTAAATTATTATTATTGTTATTACTATTAATTTTTAATTATTTATTTATTTGGGCTTTCACTTCTTGTTTTCGACCCAATTAAATTTTATTAAAGGATCCAACTCCCAACCTTTTATTTTGGGCCATTATTTTCTTCATTTTGCCCATAAATAAATTTTTGGTCCTTTTAAATTTTTCGGGCCCAATTGTAAATTTTGGGCTCGTTCGAAAAGAAATTGTTTCTTGTTCCAAAGTTTATTCATTTCGAATATTATTGAAGTAATCCCGTATAAATTTTGCGGGTATTACATCCTTCCCCCCTTATAAGAATTTCGTCCCCGAAATTACAGTACGGAAATAATTCGTGGTACTTCTTTCTCATTTCGTTTTATCGTTTCCAAGTGGCTTCTTCCAATACTTGATTTCTGCCACAAGACCTTCACGAGGGGTATGTTATTATTTCGAAAACGTTTCACCACGTACATCAAAATTTCCACCGGCCTTTCTTTATAGCTCAAGTCCGGCTTCAATTTTTGATGAAGTGATTCGCTTCTCAGCACCTGATTCGGGTTCGCAACGTATTTACGTAAAGTTGATACGTGAAATACGTGGTGGACTTTGGCTAGCGAGACGGGTAACTCCAACTGATACGCAATTTCTCCTACTCTCTTGAGTATTTTGAAAGAGCCAATGTACATTGGGCTCAATTTGCCCTTTTTCCCGTATCGCTCCACGCCTCTCATTGGTGAATTTTTTTTTATTTTTTTAAAGGCTTGATCACATTCGTTGAATTACAACGGCCCTTGTAACTTGTCTGCATGACTCTTCTGACGACTTTGGACGTTTGCATCCTCTCCCGGAATTTTCCCACAGCTTTAGTCATTTCACGAATCATTGCAGGACCCAAGATCGCTTTCTCACCGATTTCATTCCAATGAATTGGGGATCGACATTTACGCTCGTTCAAGGCTTCGTAAGGCTCAATCACGATCGTGGCTTGTTAGCTGTTGTTATAGGAAAACTCTATTAGTGAAAGGTATTTGCTCTGCCTGGAAATCAAGGTTACACGTTCTCAACATATCTTCGAGCGTCTGGATTGTTCTCTCAAGCTGTTCGTATGTCTGAGATTGATATGCCGTGTTGAAGGACAGTTTCGTCCTCATGGTCTTTCGTAATCTCACCCATAATTGGGACAGAAATCTCGAATCCCGATCTGAGACGATTGAAATCGGGATCCCAAGGAGTCTCACAATTTCTTTTATGTACAACTCTGCGTACTTCTCCATGAAACAAGTTTGATTGATTGGTAGGAAATGGGTTGATTTAGTCAATTTGTCGACGATCACCCAGACTGCATCATGGCCTTTGCGTTTTTTTTTTCTTTTTTCCTCAAGAATTCGATATAATAATGTTGGCTTCAACATTAACGCTGCTAGTTTTATTTCGATCTTCCCAAATTGATTATTTCCACTCCGAGTTGGCACAGGTTCGTATTAACTGATTTATGGCTCAAAGCTTCTGCGACTACGTTCGCTTTTCCTGGGTGATAATTTATTGCACAGTCGTGGTCTTTGCTAACTCGAGCCATTGCCTCATGTTTAACTCCTTCTGCGTGAAAAAGTACTTTGGGCTTTTATGATCTGTTAAGATCTCGCATCGTTCTCCGTATAGATAATGTCGCCAGATTTTCAGGGCAAACACCACTGTTGCGAGTTCCAAATCTTGTGTGGGGTATCTCGTAGGATTTGAGCTGTCGGGAGGCATACGTAATTACCTTTCCGTTCTGCATCAACCCGCACCCCAAGCCATTTTTTTTGAGGCATCACTGTATACCGAAAATATTTCCATATTAGAGGGTATTGTAAGAACAGGAACTGTTGTCAGTCGTTTCTTCAACTCCTTGAAGTTTACTTCACAAGCTTCCGTCCACCTAAATGGAACGTTCTTCATAAGTTAAGTCTGGCTTTCTTCACCGTTATTGTCACGATGAGCAGGTGTCGTTGGATCCAAGATGGCGCGTGATTAATGGTCAGGATTTCAAGGCTGAAGATTTAGTTATGTTTCCAGGATATCGTGCAAAAAGATCGACGGCTGAGATGTTTAAGAAGTGAAAGAATCGGATGGTGAATGTGAGCGTTGGATCAAAAATCCGACGGACAGTAGTGAAGGTGCTATTTCAGTTACAGAGTCGCATGCGATTCTTGCTCTAACACGTAGAAATTCAATACCACGTGGCGACTTGTGGAGCGTTCAATCGGATAAAATGGACGGTGAAGATAGATTGCGAATTCACGCTTAAAAAAATTTCTATCTTAGGATTTCCAACTTTCTCGAGCATGTAACTTCTTTTAGAGTGAAAATCATCGTGAAGTGAAAACGCGAGAGTTGTAGAAGAGATAGAGATCTGTAACTTTCGTGTTGTGATCAATAAGAAAGGAAGCTCGGTTGATCCATGGACATAGGTTGAAGTTCCGTCTTGTTTGTGCGTTAGTTCGCCGTAATAAATTCATTGATGTGACAGAGTCTACGCAGTGCAGGTAAATACCGCATTGATTTAAACGTGAGCACAATTTCTTTGTCGTAATGGACATCAACATCTTTTTTCGAGATTTTGGATTGGATTTTTGTGATAAAAGTCCAATGTGATTTTCTTCCTGTGCGTGATCTCTGAAATCGAGATTACGACGCTCGAAGAAAAATCTGATCTCGAAATTTATGAAGTTTATCTTTATACGGCGTTCGAAGGAAACTCGAAATTAATCTTGCTTATCCTTCGCTTCACTCACGCCTATAAAGTACTTGATGCACGCTATTTTGGATCACAACACAATTCTCTCCAACCACATCATTTAATTTTCGTAATGTATAATCTTGGAGGAAATGCGGATCGTGATGATGTTCCTCAGGAACCTTTTTGGAGGGAAAATCTCGAAAAGCTTAAATTTGAGTTATTCCTTCTTTTGGATTGCTCTTCGCTGCAATCGCCATTTTTGTGATGTGGGTTGTCACTCACTGTAGTTGCGTTTAATTTGTGAAAGTTATGTCATGGGAAGCCGGGCCGTTTTCTGGCATATTGGAAGAAGACGCCGGCAGAACTTCTCGAACGTCGTTGATGTTTATCTTCTAAGGTTTTTTTTTTATGTATTCGGATTGTAATATGATTTTCAGTTATGTAATCGTTATGCATCGACTCTATCATGTTTTCTCTATGTTCTCGTCTCGCTTCCTAAATTTCTAAATTAACCCATGTTTCTCTACGTCCTCGTCTCATTTTTAAAATTGCATACAAGCTCCGATTTTTAAAAATATTTTATATCGGTCGACTCTCTTTTGTTTCGCCTTTTATTTATTTTAACTTTCCGAATTTCAGCTTGGTCCAATTCGGTCAAGCCCAAATTAACAAAGCACAAATTTTGAAAAGGCCCAAAATTTAAATTTCGCTGAATTCCAAATTGACCCGAATTTTTTACCCGAATTTTTAAGCAACCCCAAATTCTATCAAAAGTCCGAATTTTTTTTTTTATCATTCTCTCCCTACCTTAATTTAACCGAAATTCTCCTACCAATCTAAGTGTAAAAGTACGAAATCTCTAACTTTTGAACACATCAAGGAGCACATAAAATCACCCAAATATTCACATTAAAGGATATATCCAAAAATCATAAATCACATAATTACGTATTAAACTTACAGGCGTAGGCTGATCCTCCAGGCTTTTGAGCGGCAGTACATGGACAGTCTACAGAACCTATAACCTAACGCTCTGATACCACCTGTAACGACCCGACTTCCTAGATACGTATTTTGGCGGATTTTCGCAGCGTAAGCAGCGGAAAGCCCATTTAATTAAAACTTTTAAAATATAATAATACAAATATGTTCGATGTCTAAATCCATAAGTCCAAACCCAAACACATTTTTATTCATTGGGCCGAAGCCCAATAAGTCCAAGCCCAAACTTAAAAAAAACACGAAACATAAACTCGTTCCACAGGTCGCGTCCCATGTACTGCGCCGCCCTCAAAAGTTCGTGGAGTCACCGCCATCAGCCATCTTACCTACACACGTAAACCCTGAGCTTTTGCCCAGTAGATGAAAATATGCATGAATGCAAATGCTCTCACATCCCAATCTCGACTTATCTCACAAATATACACGCTCGACTCTTTTCTCATATCTCATATCTCATATCTCATATCATCACATCACATTCAGGGCCCGAGGCTTAGGTACTAAAGGCAACACGCGCGCAGGGGTCAGTAGCTCGGGAGGCCCCACTCCTCACAAGGGTCAGTAGCTCGGGAGGCCCACTCCCCACATCTCAATCATATAGTGCGCCTTAGTCCTAACCTCAACTCATACCATTCGACAACCATCACTCGGTCATAAACTACCCCACTCATCAACACTATACAATGTCACCGTGACTACGCACGATTCTCTCCCCTCATAACACGTGTATGCAAATGTCATGCAAGTAAAATGCAATACATAAAAATGCAAATCTTCATATCATGTATCGGCCCGAGGTATCAGCTTGGCCCGATCCGAAAACTATCGTACGCTAAATAATCGTGCCCAGAGCCCGCGTTCCGAATTACTCGGCCCGAAACCCTACTCATCGATCTCTCCCCGAAGTTTCACTAAGAGTTCCCAAAATTTAATCCTTTTCACTTTATTTAACACCCTAATTTCAAAATTGGTCCCTAATTTAATATATTTTAAAACTCTATTGTCCAACTTTCAAAATATCACTTAAATTTCTAATTTATAAATATCTTTTTAAATTTTTGCATTTAAAACCCCAAAATTTCATAGTTTACTTTTAAGGATCCGAAAATTTTCCTAAGTTTCAGATCTGCCCCAAATCTTTAAAAATTTCAGATCTGCCCCGAAAGTTTATATTTATTTAAAAATCTCTCCTGTTGGGATTTACATTCTCAGCTCCCAGATTTAAAATTTTTCAATCTAGTCACCGAATTTTTGAAAATTACACAAAGGACCCCAATTATTTATTCCGAATTTCAAATCTCCCCCAAAATCTTTATATTTCTTCAAAAATCTCCCCTATCCGGATTTTACATTCTCAGCCACCAGATTTTTGAAACTTTTCAATCTAGTCCCCAAATTTTTGAAAATTACCCAAAGGACCCCAATTATTTATTCCAAATTTTAAATATGTCCTAAAAACTCTATATTTCTAAATAATATCCCGTATTCGGAATTTTACAACACAGACTCCCTGGATTTTGTAAAATTTCGATGAAGTTCCAAAATTTTAAAAATAATTATTTTATACGGCTGTTTTTGCGACAGTTTGGATTTCTCAATGATCACAAGGTAAACGATGTCCGATGGACCTGAAATTTTAACCACAGATAAAGGACTTGCAAATCCTAATTCTGTTCAAAGGAATTTTAATCTGAAGTCTAGATTGTGAGATATGAATTTTTGAACCTCTTGGCCGAAATGGATAAAGAAAACCGTAGAAAACCCTAATTCTCCCCAAGTTTTGCTCTATCCTCTTAATCTAAAGTCCTCTATCCCTATTTCCAAATATTCATAGATCTAAAAATACTCAATCTCGTGCTCCCTAAGATAACCAACGAAAAATTCATGCAAGAAAATTATTATTATCACATAAACACGAAGAATTCGATGAATAACATGCAAAACACGTAAAATTCACAAATCCTATATTGTTTACGTATGTAGGTGATCTTCACCTACCTTAATCCCGTAGAGAGCTACGTAACCGATTGTTTCGTGTGATCCCGACCCCAGAGCTTCGATCCCGAGCTTCCGGAGATTTTTCTTTACCTCCTTCTCCTCCTTTCCTTCTTTCTCTCTTTTTCTTTCTCTCCCTCTCTCCCTCTCTCTCTCGGCCATTACTTCTCTTCCTCCCTCACGGCCTTTTCTCCTTTCCCTCTCTAATATCTTTGGATTTATTAGTTATTAATGTGTCCTTAGGAATTTAATGAGGTGGCTTAGGTGGAAAGAGGTGGCATATTAGTTAGATCTTGTCTTTCTTTCTTTTCCTTTCCTCGCTTCACGTTCTCCTCTCCACCTCCTCATTTTTCTCTTTTTTTTTCTTATTTCATTTATGTCCTTATGAGGTATATTAGGTGTATTAGTTGTATTAGGTCTTGTCTCATTAGGTGTATTAGATGTGTTTGATTCACTTGCTAAGGCATTATGTGTAGATTTTTGTCTCCATGTAATTGTAGAGTTGGCTTTATTATTTCATTTTTCTTATTTTATTATATTTTATTAAATTCACATGGAGGTGAAATATTATTTTGTTTTATTGTACCAAACTTACATGGAGGTACCTTATTATTCTCTTAATTTATTCCAGCATATTTAAATTATTATTATTGTTATTACTATTAATTTTTAATTATTTATTTATTTGGGCTTTCACTTCTTGTTTTCGACCCAATTAAATTTTATTAAAGGATCCAACTCCCAACCTTTTATTTTGGGCCATTATTTCTTCATTTTGCCCATAAATAAATTTTTGGTCCTTTTAAATTTTTCGGGCCCAATTGTAAATTTTGGGCTCGTTCGAAAAGAAATTGTTTCTTGTTCCAAAGTTTATTTCATTTCGAATATTATTGAAGTAATCCCGTATAAATTTTGCGGGTATTACAAGTTCTCTGCAGCCTAGGACGAAATCCATCGATATATCTTCCCCAATATTATCTGGAATAGGTAAAGGAAGGTAACGGCCCATGTTCTTTGTTCCTCCCTTCATCTGTTGGCAAACGAAACACTTTTCGACAAATCGTGCAACATCCCGGTGAGTTCACGGCCAATGAAATCGCTCACGAACAGTAGTTAGAGTTTTCTCACGCTGAAGTGCCCAGATAATCCACCGCTATGAATATCCCTGATCAAATGTTTCCGCAGAGATGTCTTTGGGATACAAAGTTGATTCCCTTTCATAAGAAATCCGTTTAAAACGTAGAAGCCCTCAGCCGTAGTAGCATGTGAGCGTGCTTCCAAATCTCACCGTAGTCTTCATCATCTTTATAACAATCTTTGATATGTTCAAACCCTATAACCTCGCTCTCCAAAGTCGTGAGTAATGTTATCCGCCTATAAGAGCATCGGCGACTTGATTTTGACTTCCTTGCTTATATAACAACCTGAAGGGAAACTTTTGTAAAAACTGAATCCATCTCAAGTTACCTATTCTGATTGTTCAAATACTTCAATGCCTCATGGTCAGAATATAGCACAAACTCCTTTGCAATAAGATAGTGCTCCCACATCTTCAACGCTCGCACCACGTAATAGAACTCTTTATTGTACGTGCTCCATTTTTGCCTCCCATCGCTGAGTTTCTCGCTGAAAAAACGCAACGGGTCTCTTTTCTTGAGAAAGTACAGCGCCAGCTCCTAGTCCGCTTGCGTCGCAATGAACTTCGAATAGTTTGTCGAAGTTGGGCAAAGCCAAAATAGGAGCTGATGAGATCCTATTCTTCACTTCACAGAAGCATTTTTTTGTATTTTCTGACCAAGCAAAACTCCCCTACTTTAAGCAGTTGGTGAGAGGGGCGGTAATCTCTCCGATATTCTTTATAAATCGCTTATAGAAAGATGCAAGCCCATAAAAACTCCTCATCTCGCCAATATTTTTCGGCGTACGTCATTGTTTAATAGCTGATACTTTGCTCGCATCCATTTCCAAACCCTCCTCGGAGATAACAACACCAAGAAAAACCAGTTTTCGGGTCAAGAATTCGCACTTCTTAACGTTATGGCTCAGCTTGTTATCATGAAGGACCTTCAAAACCTCTCTCACGTGCATCAAGTGTTCCTCCTCCGACTTGCTGAAAATCAAGATATCGTCAAAATAGACGACTACCGATTTATCAAGAAATGGCTTTAGAACCTGGTGCATCAATCTCATGAAGGTGCTGGGCGCGTTTGATAAGCCGAAAGGCATGACAAGCCACTTGAACAACCCATCCTTTGTTTAAATGTCGTCTTCCACTCGCCACCCGGGTCGAATTCGTATTTGATGGTAACTGCTTTGTAAGTCAAGTTTAGAAAACCAGCTAGCTCCACTAAGCATATCGAGCATATCCTCCATGCGCGGTATAGGAAAACGATAAGTGACTATGATTCAATTTATTGCTCGGATGTCGATACACATACGCCAACTCCCGTCTTTCTTCGGTGTCAACAATGTCGGGACTGCACATGGGCTGATGCTCTCTCTAATATGGCCCTTTTGAAGTAATTCCTCTACCTTTTCTCTAAGAATAGCATTCTCCTTGGGACTCATGCGATAGTGGGCGAGATTCGGCAACCTTGCACCTGGGATAAAGTCTATTTGATGCTGAATTTCCCTCAAAGAAGGAAGACCTTCCACAAAAGAACTATCCGTCACGGCTGCAAACTCGCTCAGAACCGGCCGCACAGCTTCAGGAATGCCTTTCCCACCACCTCCCGTCGCCGTATTGAGAATTTCTTTGAAAACAATTAGATGAACCTCTCCAGCTTGCTTCATTTAGCTCTCAAATGAGCTTGAAAGGTTAAAAATGAGGTCCTGCTAGGCGTAGAAGAATGAGATTTAGGCCCCAACATGTATTTCACGTTTCCCCTTGTAACTTCGTAAGTGTGGTTTCGACCCGAATGATGCGCATTAGAATCGAATAACCACGGCCTTCCCAACAGAATATGACAAACGCACATGTCTACCACATCGCAATATACTTGATCTTCAAACTTTCCGATAGTAAACGAAATTTTGCACCTCTCGATCACTGGGACTTTCTCCACTTCAGATTTAATCCAGCGAAACTCGTATGGCGTTGAAAGTTTTTCGCATGGAAGTTTAAGCTTCTCGACCACCTTCATCCCAATGACATTCTCGCAGCTCCCGCCGTCAATAACCAAATCGCAAAGGTGACTGATAAACGTATTTTAATACGTTTATTTTTATGTTTATTTGGGTTATAATAGGAAAGTTTTGATCATTCTATGCATTTATTGGCTCTATTTACACCCATTTAAATATTGTAGGACCTTCGAATGATTATGGAGCGAAGAGGAACGAAACCGAGGCGAAAACGACGCGAAAATGGCAAAATATGATGCTGACAGGAGAAAGTCACGGCCGTGACTGCACTAGCAAGAAGCCGTGAATCCTGGCACTTGGCAGTAAGCCTCTAATACAGAAACTGCACAGTTCACGGTCGTGAAGCCTCAAGCGAGAAACCGTGGACTCGGGCAGTAAGCACAAGAAGGATATTCACGGCCGTGAATCCCTTGCAAGAGACCGTGAACAGCGGCAGAGAGTTGAAGTAGGTCAACTCACGGCCGTGAACTCCTAGGAGGCCGTGAAAATGAGCAGTAGCTCAAGATCTTTAAAGTCACGGCCGTGAACTCCTATGTATGAAGCCGTGAACCTGGACAGAGAGCGATGGGAAGCCCTTCGTGTCACGGCCGTGAATCTAGATGTACGTGGCCGTGACCTGTGCCAGAGAAGTCAATATTTAGTGTTCTAGCTGCCTTCACGGCCGTGAAGTGTGTTGCACGAGGTCGTGACTAGTGTCAAAAAGTCAAGAAATAGGGTTTGAAGCCGCCGTCACGGCCGTGAAGGCCCGTTAAGAGGCCGTGAACATGCCAAAATTCAGGGTTTTAGCCCATTTTCGAAGCATAAAAAGGGGATGCTCTGAGAACTGAAAAGAACTTTTGAATCCTTTGCTCGGGGGAATTGGGTGAATGAGAGTGCCCTTCCTAGGGCACAAAGGGGCAATCTAAAGTAAAATGATAGGGACGAAAACTTAGAGCAAAGAAGAGAAGGAAGAACACTAGAAGCAGTCCCGTGATTCGGAGAAGCTCAAGGGACGATCCAACAACGAAGCTACTCTCATACGATCGAGGAACGAGAGCTCCACCTCGGAAACGCCATATTCACTTCTTAGGGAAGTTTTATGAGTTCTCTATCCTCGTTTCCTTAAATCTCGTTGTTGTGACGTTCAATATGAGTAGCTAATCCTCTTGTGTGTTTGGGAATAGATGAACGTTGGGTTATGTTGTAGTTAAGGCGTAGGATAATCGTGAACACGTGTATTCGACTATTTATCGTTCTATGATATTGTTTCTTCGCATCAATATGTCTATGTGTTGATATGCATGTGTGGTATATCGTTTAGGGCGACAGCTAAATAACGATTAGGCCGTTCATAGACGTTAGGATTCGAGTATAGGGCGACAGCAAATACTCGATCCTCGCTGTCTACTAATCGCTAAATTTAGATTCCCACGAACGTTTAGGGCAACAGCAAATCCGTGAGTGGGTAGGAAATTACTGCGATTTAGTCGATAATCACATAGGAGCGATATTCCGTAGCCTTAGCGACAGCACCCAACGGGATTCGAATCCCAAACACATATTTGTCATCTAAAGTAAATCGTACTATCTCTAGTTGTGTTTCCTTATTCTTCTGTTTCATTAGATTGCTCTATTAAATTAGTTCATATTATAAACAAATCTCATCGTTTTATTTAGGCTAAATATCGAGTCGATAGGTCAATACTAGTAATCAGTTTATTCCTCGTGTTCGATACTCGGATATTCGCTATAGCTATACTACAAACGATAGGTACACTGCCTATCGCGCTTGATTTTAGTTATATTATATTCGTTTTAATTATTACTTGACGTACTTGCACGAACCTTTATTTAAACATACACGCACGCGATCAAGTTTTTGGCGCCGTTGCCGGGAAGTTAAATTGATATTAGGAACACCCTAGTTCGGTAATTTAGCTATTTTATTTTACATTTTCTCAATTTTCGTTAATTGCGTTATTTGTTTCCTACATCATTATTAGTATCGTTACCTTTTCGACGTATTTGTCTAGTTCTTCGCTAATTTCGCTTTCACTCATTGAAGGTACTGTTTGACAGTGGATGACACGAAGCCACCCATCAGGCCCCATTGTTGAAGGAGATCCAGATTTCGAGGAGAAGTTACGAAGGCAGCTCAGATACAATTCAGAAGGCACGGCTAGTAATTATCAGGAAGCGTTGGTCAGCTACTCAGAAGACAACTCCCAGGAGTCTGCTGAAAATTCTCAAACAGAGACGTCCAAAGACAATCGAGAGATAGAAGTCGAGATGGCAGACCGAAGAGTACCGACCCACCAAGACCAAGAAGAGGAACAATCTTTATAAGATCTACTTAAGAACGCCTCCCTCGGCGGTACAGAATCGGCGATTGTTATTCCTCCGATCGCGAACAACGATTTTGAGTTGAAGCATGCTTGGCTTCAGATGATCTTTCAAACGGCTCAGTTTGAGGGGAATCCTGATGATGATCCGGACTCCCACCTGAAGGCCTTTCTGACAGTAACAGACGCCATCAAGATCAATGGGGTCCCGAGTGACGCGATTAAGCTAATGTTGTTTCCATTTTCATTCAAGTACAGGGCGAAGGACTGGTTGGAGATGCTACCGCCCAGATCAATCACTACTTGGGAAGAACTGCGAGCAGCATTCATCGGCCATTACTTCCCCCTGTCAAAGTGTTAAGGTTGAAGACAGAAATCTCCCTTTTTCACCAGAAGGATTCAGAGAATCTTTACGAAGTGTGGGAGAGGTACAAGTCCCTATTAAAGAAGTGCCCACAACACGGGATGTTGAAGGCCGCCATGATCAACCGCTTTCAGGAGGGCCTCAATGATCAAACCGTTCATATGTTAGACGGAGCCGCGGGAGGAGGGCTCGTGAAGCTCAATGCCACAGACGCTTGGAATCTAACATTACTCGAGAAACAGCTTCATGAGAGGCAACACGAGGATAAAGACTCCAGGAGTGTTTGGGGTGAGCGAGGAGACTGCTTCAAATGCCAAGTTCGAGGCGTTGCAACAACAAATTGCGACTACAATTCCCAGCTTCACACGGTGATCAACACACTACTTCCAAAGGCCGGGCAAACACAGCCAGTACATGCCATGATGACCACCACACCACCTCAGAAGTCGTACACACCACAGTGCGAGATTTGTGGCGCAGCTCACGAAACCGTAGAATGCCAAGTCGGACAATCACTGGAGCATGTCGACTACATGGGCAATTATCAAGGACAGAGGAGCTTCCAACCTCGTGCACATTCGAATCTTTTCTACGGAAATCAAGGCCATCAAGTGCAAAGCAATCCGGTTTCCAACAAGGGCCACCACTGGGATTTCAAGCCGAAGGATCAAGCAATCACTATCAGAATACGGCCCAGGGTTCAGGATCAAATGACATGAGGGATATGAAGGGTATGATGGAGAGACTCCTCTCGAACTTCGACAAGACTACTCAAGCCCATGAGAGTAGATTAACAAAGATGGAAGAACAATTCCAATCCATCGATCTTCGAACTCAAAATACAGATGCGCCTGTACGCAAATTGGAGTTGCAAGTTGGCCAAATAGCAAAGCAATTGGCTGAGCGACCCCAAGGTTCACTTCCCAGCTATACCGAGACGAATCCGAGGGAGCATTGCAAGGCCGTCACTTTAAGGAACGGAAAGGAGCTACAAGAACGGGAGCAGACTGTAAGAAAACAATCTTTGGAAAAGACTAACGTCGAGGGCCATGAAGAACTGTTTTAAAGAAAAATGAAGAAGAGAAGCCCGAAAGAGTGGAAGTTGAAAAGAGAATGAGAAGGTCATTAGCCAACCAAAGCCATATCAACCCAAGATTCCATATCCAGCTAGACTGAGGAAGGACCGCGATGAGGAACAGTTCGGTAAATTCATTGTAAACAAATGCATGTTAACTTACCTTTTGTTGAAGCCATTACGCAGATGCCTCGTTTCGTGAAGTTTCTAAAGGATTTGCTCACCAACCGAAGGAAGCTTGAGGATGTGTCCACTGTATGCCTAAGAGGAGAATGTTCAGCTATCTTACAAAGCAAGATACCGAAGAAGCTTAAGGATCCAGGGAGTTTTACTGTTCCCTGTCTTATTGGCGATGTCGTTATTGAACGTGCTTTAGCCGATTTAGGAGCCAGTATAAATCTAATGCCATACTCCATGTTTAAGAAACTAGGACTCGGCGAGCCCAGACCCACTAGGATGAGCCTCCAATTGGCCGATAGATCTTTAAAATATCCTCGAGGTGTTATCGAGGATGTGCTAGTTAAAGTGGATAAGTTTATTATCCCCGCCGATTTTGTCATCTTGGATATGGGGGAAGACGAAAACATTCCTCTTATCCTAGGTCGACCCTTTTTAGCCACCGGTGAATCAATGATAGATGTCAGAAATGGCACTTTGACTCTGACGGTGGACGGTGAGAAAGTGACTTTTAATATGGCAGATTCTATGAAAAACCCTAGCTCACATGATGATAAATGTTATTACATGGATGTGTTTGAGCATGATGTTCTCTTCTCTTTGGAGGACTTATTGCAGGTTATTGCGGAAACGATAAGCAAATATCCACAATGATGGCCAGTGATGAGTATGACGACGACATTGATGAGCCCGTAACGAATGTCCACGAAAGTAAAGAGGAGGATAAGGAGAAAAGCTCGATTGAAGAGCCACCAATCCTTGAACTCAAGCAATTGCCCGAGCATCTCGAATATGCATTTTTAGACGGTGATTCAAACTTACCGGTGATTATATCCTCAAACCTCGACGATGGGCAGAAAGACCAACTATTAGAAGTGTTGCGAGAGCACAAGAAGGCCTTGGCATGGAAGATATCAGACATTCGGGGAATTAGCCCGAGTTTTTGTACGCACAAAATTCTCATGGAGGACGACTTCAAACCTGTAGCCCAACGACAAAGAAGGTAAACCCGAACATGAAGGAAGTTGTCAAAAAGGAAGTTATTAAGCTACTAGACGCCGGAGTGATCTATCCGATCTCAGCTAGTGCGTGGGTTAGTCCAGTTCGGGTGGTTCCGAAGAAGGGAGGCATGACAGTCGTCCCCAATGAAAAGAACGAGTTGATTCCGACAAGGACTGTAACCGGATGGCGTGTATGCATTGACTACAGGAAGTTGAATGACGCCACAAGAAATGATCATTTTCCTTTACCCTTTATTGATCAAATGCTTGAAACGTTATCTGGGCATGCATTTTACTGTTTTCTTGATGGCCTGTCAGGTTATTTACAGATTCCTATAGCACCGGAGGACCAAGAAAAGACCACGTTTACTTGCCCGTTTGGAACATTTGCTTATCGGCGAATGCCATTTGGATTGTACGCCCCTGCCACATTTCAACGATGCATGATGGCGATATTTGATGAATTGGTTGGCGACATTATGGAAGTGTTCATGGATGATTTCTCAGTGTTCGGTACCTCTTTTAATAATTGCTTAACTAATCTTAAGAGTGTGTTAGAACGTAACAAATTTAGCACTTAATTGGGAAAAATGTCATTTTATGGTTCGGGAGGGAATAGTTTTGGGACACAAGATATCCTCGAAGGGGATTGAAGTGGACCGAGCTAAGATCGAGACAATAGAAAAATTACCAGTCCCCTCGAACGTAAAGGTTGTTAGGAGTTTTCTAGGTCATGCGGGATTTTATCGTAGATTCATAAAGGATTTTTCGAAAATCGCACGACCGATGTCTAAGTTATTAGAAAAAGATGCTCCGTTCGATTTTAATGATGAATGTGTTAATGCCTTCATGTTGCTTAAAGAGAGACTTGTATCCGCACCCATTATGACTGCTCCCGATTGGGGGTTATCTTTTGAACTAATGTGGCGATGCTAGTGACTACGCAGTGGGGGCTGGATTAGGGCAGCGAAGGATAAGCATTTTCGACCAATCTATTATGCGAGTAAGACGTTGGATGCAGTTCAAGCCAACTACACCACCACCGAGAAGGAACTCCTGGCTGTCGTGTTCGCCTTCGACAAATTCAGGTCATATCTTATTTTAACGAAAGTTATTGTTTTTACTGACCATTCTGGCCTTAAGTATTTACTAGCAAAGCCAGATGCAAAGCCTCGACTCATTAGATGGATTCTACTCCTTCAAGAGTTCGACATCGAGATTCGGGACAAGAAAGGTGCAGAGAACGTTGTTGCGGACCATCTCTCTCGACTAGAGGAGCATGAAATACAAGATACCGACAGAAGGGCAATCGTTGATACGTTCCCGGATGAGCATTTATACTCCATACGAACAGTAAGCGAAGGAACCCCTTGGTTTGCAGATTTAGCTAACTATCTTGTTGCGAGGATTTTACCTAAAGAGTACATGAGTCAGCAAAAGAAGAAATTCTTTTCTGATTTGAAGTACTACTTTTGGAAAGATCCTTATCTTTTCAGGAGATGTGCAGACCAAGTAATCCGAAGGTGCGTTGCATTTCCCGAAACAATGAAAATTATTGAGCATTGCCATGGCGGACCAACCGGAGGGCATTATGCAGCTAATCGAACCGCCCAAAAGGTACTTGAATGTGGCTTCTATTGGCCAACGATTTTTAAGGACGCTAATATGTACGTCAACACATGTGACCAATGTCAACGAGCAGGAAACATTTCTAAACGCGACGAAATGCCTCAGAATTTTTTTTTAGTTTGCGAAGTGTTCGATGTTTGGGGCATAGACTTTATGGGTCCATTTCCAAGTTCGTACAACAACAAATATATAATTGTGGCTGTTGACTATGTATCCAAGTGGGCGGAAGCGCAAGCTTTACCCACGAACGATGCTAGAGTTGTTGTTAGATTTCTACGAGCATTGTTTTCACAGTTCGGTCACCTAAATGCATTATTAGTGATAGGGGTACTCATTTTTGCACACCCAATTCGCACGTACGTTAGAAAGATATGGTGTTAAGCATAGCATTTCTACTCCTTATCACCCACAATCAAGTGGTCAAGTAGAAGTAGTGAACCGTAAGCTGAAGCGCATTCTAGAGAAACAATAGATGGGAATCGTCGGGAATGGGCGAATAAGCTTAACGACGCACTTTGGGCCTATAGGACTGCATATAAGACACCAATAGGCACCACCCCATATCGACTAGTTTACGGAAAAGCATGTCACCTTCCTGTTGAACTAGAACATAAAGCCTACTGGGCGATAAAGTCTTTATACCTCGATTTGGTGCAAGCCCGGTGAAAAACGTAAGCTCCAGATCAATGAGGTTGATGAATGGCGTTTGTCGGCATACGACAATGCAAAAATGTGTAAGGAACGCTCAAAAGCGTATCACGATAAGAAGATCAAGCAACATAGAGAATTTCAAGAGGGGAATCAAGTCCTCCTTTCAATTCTCGTCTTAGACTTTTTCCCGGAAAGCTAAGATCTCGTTGGTCTGGACCTTTTACAGTTACTCGCATTTTTCCCTATGGTACTGTCGAAATTTCAAATGTTGAGCAGGGAAATTTCAAGGTTAATGGCCATCGATTGAAGCATTATTACGGTGGAGGAGAAGACACGGCACAAAGGAGGTCATGTACCTCGATTTCAAGCTACCGTAGAACAAAAAAGGGTACGTCCGGCTCACGACGTTAAAGGAGCGCTTCTTGGGAGGCAACCCAGGTATTTTTATTTATGTTTTAAGCATTATAAATTAAAAAAATAAAAATAAAAAAAAATATATTAATTAATAATCTAAAACTTATATAAATTAAATTAAATAAAACAATAATAATAATAACGGCAATATTTAATTAATAATAATTTATTATGATATTGAGGATGGTTACATCGCAGAATATAGAGATGAGATAGGAACATAGTTTTACTTCATAAAAAAATGGTTATAAAACCATTACAACGTGTGAAGGTCCAATACAAAAGCAATTTAACTACGAATAACACAAAAGACAGAACAATAGTTTATTTTGCTTCATAAGGGCGGTTACACACAAGTGCACCTGTGATAACCCAACACACGAAAGCAAGTAAAACTCCAAACAACCCAAAAGAAGAGCAAGGTAGAGTGACAGCATATCTAAATTATGACGAATCCTTGCATATTCTTCACTCTCATTCTCACGGCCTTGCTGCTGTCCCCAATTCATAGTGGCTAGCTAACTCAGAAATATCGAAAATAAGACTGCTGAAGACGTGTGAATTATGATAGATGATGTTATTGTGTTATTCTACCAATGTCTATTTATAGGCATGAAGGGCACAAAAACATCATTATCAAAACCAGCAAATCAAATAAATAATACAGACGAATTTTTGACTTGGAGATCTGACGCCAGCGCGCGAGAAAGTGATATTTCCTTTGTCGAATATTAGATTTTTCCTCGCGCCAATCGTTCTCGAAAAATTCGTCGATTGCGTGTCAGTCATAGTTAAAATATTATTATTTAATAATAATCATAATATATATATATATATATTTAAAAAAACAGAAATGGGTAATGTCACGGCCTTGAGAACAAAACTCACGGCCGTGAAAGAAATCAGTACGTACACTGTCCCTCTTCACGGTTTTATTCACGGCCGTGAAGGAAGCCAACCAAACTAGCTAAGCCACTGCCTCAAGTCACGACCAGAGGCGTACACCTCACGGCCGTGATATGTGTGAAAAAAAAATTTAAAAATTAAAAAAAAAAAACAAATTAATAATAATAAATAAATAATATATATATATATATATAATAATAAATAATAGTAATAAACAAAAAAAATAAACTTAGATTGTCACGGCCCGTGTCTCAGGAGTCACGGCCGTGACGGTGACGGGCTTAACTCACTGCCCGAGTTCACGGCCCATGACCCTCTATTCACGGCCGTGAGGACGACAAAAGGGGCATTCTGCTCTTCTTCACGGCTAAGTGATTACTATTCACGGCCGTGAAGGAGCTGTTTCAACTATTAATATACATTTCATCTCTCCTTTCGTCTATTTCACACCGAAGAACATCCCACAATCGATAATTTCTCGCCAAACCCACCCCGAAAACACACACTCCGGCCACCACTTCCGCCACTTGCACTTTAAGCGACACCAAAACACCCATCTTCCCTCTTCTTCACAGTGATTAAATCAACACGGTATGTCATTTTCTCCCAAAGCTTTTAATAGACGAATTTCGCATTTTAAAGATTGGAATCGATTGTTGTGTTTACATTGCTTTTCTATAGATAAATTTATGCTGTAAACACGTCGAGCTTGATAGATTTGTTGATTTCATGCGTTAATTTTGAATATTGCAATGATGAATCCTAATTTCGAAATTAGGGATTTTTAGGAGTTTTGGCGAAATTGATTGCGTTTAATAGTCTCTTTGACGTTGATTAATCGAATGAAGTTCAAGAATGTGCTTGGTTAATTGATTGTTGAACTTAGAATGCATAATTTAGAATGTCTATTATGTGTTCGACAAAATGCCGCTTTGAATTTATATATGTTCTTGCTTTAAAATTGTCAATTTTGTCGTTTCGTTGGTCAAGTCGAGCTGTGTTGATTATCTTTTCCTCGCCAACTCACATTTGGACGTCTAGGTACTATTGGTAGAAGTCGCTCGGCCGCATCATCGAGTCGTCAACGTCGAGGCCAAGGCACGACGACATTACTAGAGGCTATGGGGCAATTTATGAGACGCACCAAGCCCGCTACAACCGGCTCAAGGAAACACAGTTCATCCCGACCGATCAGATCGATCATGAAACGCTGGAAAAGTACAACATTGACCAGCAGGTGGCCGGCTACCTGTCACTGAGTGGGTGGCTAGAATTCTTTCACATCGACGAGCCGGGATATAAAGAGCTGGCCCTGGAGTTCCTGTCCACCTTCGCCCACGAAGAATTCGGCCGGAACAAGATTACTTTTCGGGCGTTTAACACGGAGGAGGTGTTTACCATTAAAGACATCTGCCGTGCAATTGGGACACCGGAGCTACCTTACGGGCACCAAGGGCTACAAGACTTATATTACAAGAACTATCTGGAAAACCCGGACGTCCGGCAGGCCTGTTGGATGAGATTACAAGACCCGGCAAGCCACCCTTCAGCGTCAAAACATCGAAGGCCTCGTCGCTCAGGAGCCCCGGTTTGCGATATATCCACCGGCTACTGACGACTTTGCTCACACCAAGGGGAGAGTCACACGCGCGATTGGCCTTCGCGACCTCTTTTTATTTAGCCAAGATGCAGCGCGGGGAACACGTACACCTAGGAATGGCCCTGAAGCATGCCTTCGCGGCCCAAGCCGACGTTCGTAGCCACGGGAAGATCGCAGTAGCGCCGTTCATTACTAGGGTCATCAAGGGCCTTAACCTGTGGCCAGCAAATCCACCGAGATGGAGATTGTGGGCGGGCGTAATCCGGTCAACGAGGATATGATGGTGAAGATGAAGATGTTGATCAAGGCGCCCACCTGTCCCGCTCAAACAAAGTCTACGTCTGGCACGAAGTTTACCGTGGGCAGACGGACCTGGGCAACGCATTCCCTGAGCCACTAGAAATTGAGGGTGTGGGGCCAGTCCCGGTTCATTCAAACACTGTCGGACCTTCCCATTCTTCAGGCTATCACGAGGGAATCGTCAGGTGTCGCTCATTACGCATCAGCAGTCGAGCTCGACGCCCTCTGCCAGGAAATGCTCCGCTTCAACGAGGAGGCCATACGGCGTGATGAGGAGATGCGGCGCCGCCAGGAGGAGTACGAGCGTCGGAACGAAGAAGCCCATCAACACTACCGCGAGGAGCAACAGCGATACGAGCAGGCCCTTAAAGCCATGGACGACGCGGTCAGGCGATCGCAGGAGTCACTGGCATTTCTTCGCCCTCGGCAGCCCTCACCACCACCACCACCACCATAGTTTCATTATGTCCTGATGTTTTTCTTTTAGTAATCTTTTTGTTGGTCTAGTACTTAAGTCACTTGTGATGACTCAGACTTACTTGTTATCTTTTAATATTTTCTATGTGCGTTTAATTTTCTTTTGAGTGTTTTCAGGAACGTGACACGACTTCGAACTACGACACAAAAATGTCAAACTCAGAAGCAACAACATGTTCAAC
This sequence comes from Craterostigma plantagineum, assembly GCA_027422505.1. Classification (NCBI taxonomy): domain Eukaryota; kingdom Viridiplantae; phylum Streptophyta; class Magnoliopsida; order Lamiales; family Linderniaceae; genus Craterostigma; species Craterostigma plantagineum. The sequence goes on along the minus strand of JAPQWV010001405.1, from coordinate 4,748 downwards.
TACATCAAATGCTCGAGGGCAGGACCACGCCAAATTTTTTTTCAGGGAAGTCACGTTCTTTTCAACTTCTTTTACCTTCTTTTTCTTGATTTTACACGTTGGGGACAATGCATCTCAAGTGTGGGGAGGGGGAATTTTGTTAAGGAATTTGTTTGAAAAGTTACGTGAAAAAATTTTTATGACGTGTTTTGGTTTTTAAATCTATTGAAGTTTGGCATGATTGCTTGTGTTCATCTCGAATTTGGATTGCATGTTAGAGAGTCGAGGAGCAATAAAGACATGCATCAGTGATTTAATCTTTTCAGCATGAAAGATATAGTGTTACTTTGAGAGATTCACACACATAACCCATGTTCCGTTGTGAGAGTTTGAGCTGACGAGCTTTTGCTCATTTTTCTTGGTTGTGTGAGTAGTGCATATTTACGTTCTCTCTAGAACTTGCTTGTTTGATACCCATTGAAATTGCTTATAGTATGTTTTTTATGAATATGACGAAGGCATTAGGAAATAAGTCCAGGGCCAAGGTTTCCGACCACGACTGATCACCGTAGTTAGCCACTTTGAGCCTAAGCCTATTTAATTCTTACACTTCGTATATCATAAGCCACTAACCTAAATCAGCCTCCAGAGATCATCTGAACCCGAGTTAAGCAGAAGTGAAAGTCGAATGTCAAAGTCGAAAAGCATAGTCGGATGACGCCTCAAGACAACGCGCCGAAACACAGTCAAGAACCCCCTCTTCAACAAGTTTTAACTCACAAGGAGTTGGCTAAGGGCAGCGCGCGCACCGCAATGCGAAAGGGTATTCGAAAAAAAAAAGAGCGAAAAAAAAGAGGAAAAGAAAAAAAGAAAAAAAAAGAGAGAAATGGTGTGGCTGCTGGAAACTGAAGCAAGAAGAGGATGAAACTGTTGCGAAAAGAAGAAAGAACCTTTCCTTCGATAATCTTCCAGTCTCGTGAATTCCACATCATTTCTTATTTTGAGACTTGGGAGAAGAAAGGCTTAGTGGAACGCATCAGAAATAAGAGAAATACGAATACGGCGTAATCAAAAGGTTGATCATGGCGTGCTTTAGACATGACATGAGACCGACACGACTGTTACTCATATGTGAATTCCATTATCACCTCATTACTGTCTGAACCCATTTAACCCGAAAAAGACCTTCTGATTCATGCTAACTGCTTTAAGTAGTAGACGTGCGATTGACTTGCAAGCTATGGTTTAGACTAGATTATTGCATGATTGAGTGATTCACTTATTAGCCTATACAATGAGTGATTTGAGTGAATCCTGCGAGGTGGTGGATCTCGATTAGTAGTGCTAAGGAAATTCGTATCGATTATGCTGATTACTTTTTGCAGTGTCCATAATTGCTTGCTAATTCCATTTTGTGTTTTCCATCTGCGTTGGTGAATTGTGAATGGTCGTGCCGTTATCTTGATAACCTTTTCTTGTTTTTAATTTGCTTGAGGACAAGCAAAAGCTTAAGTGTGGGAGGTTGATAAACGATTTTAATACGTTTATTGTTATGTTTATTTGGGTTATAATAGGAAAGTTTTGATCATTCTATGCATTTATTGGCTCTATTTACACCCCTTTTAAATATTGTAGGACCTTCGAATGATTAGGAGCGAAGAGGAACGAAAACGAGGCGAAAAACGACGAAAATGGCAAATATGATGCTGACATGAGAAAGTCACGGCCGTGACTGCACTAGCAAGAAGCCGTGAATCCTGGCAGTAGCCTCTAATACAGAAACTGCACCGGTTCACGGCCGTGAAGCCTCAAGCGAGAAACCGTGGACTCGGGCAGTAAGCACAAGAAGGATGTTCACGGCCGTGAATTCCCTTGCAAGAGACCGTAGAAAGCGGCAGAGAGTTGAAGTAGGTCAACTCACGGCCGTGAACTCCTATGTAGGAGGCCGTGAAAACGAGCAGTAGCTCAGATCTTTAAAGTCACGGCCGTGAACTCCTATGTATGAAGCCGTGAACCTGGGACAGAGAGCGATGGGAAGCCCTTCGTGTCACGGCCGTGAATCTAGATGTACGTGGCCGTGACCTGTGCCAGAGAAGTCAATATTTAGTGTTCTAGCTGCCTTCACTGGCGTGAAGTGTGTTGCACGAGGTCGTGACTAGTGCCAAAAAGTCAAGAAATAGGGTTTTGAAGCCGCCGTCACGGCCGTGAAGGCCCGTTAAGAGGCCGTGAACGTGCCAAAATTCAGGGTTTTAGCCCATTTTCGAAGCATAAAAAGGGGATGCTCCTGAGAACTTAAAAGAACTTCATAGGGACGAAAACTTAGAGCAAAGAAGAGAAGGAAGAACACTAGAAGTAGTCCCGTGATTCGGAGAAGCTCAAGGGACAATCCAACAACGAAGCTACGCTCATACGATCGAGGAACGAGAGCTCCCCTCGGAAACGCCATATTCACTTCTTAGGGAAGTTTTTATGAGTTTCTCTATCCTCGTTTCCCTAAATCTCGTTGTGACGTTTCAATATGAGTAGCTAATCCTCTTGTGTGTTTGGAATGATGAACGTTGGGTTATGTTGTAGTTAAGGCGTAGGATACTCGTGAACACGTGTATTCGACTATTTATCGTTCTATGATATTGTTTCTTCGCATCAATATGTCTATGTGTTTGATATGCATGTGTGGTATATCGTTTAGGGCGACAGCAATAACGATTAGGCCGTTCAGAGACGTTAGGATCGAGTATAGGGCGATAGCAAAATACTCGATCCTCGCTGTCTAGTAATCGCTAAATTTAGATTCCCACGAACGTTTAGGGCGACAGAAAATCCGTAGTGGGTAGAAATTACTGCGATTTAGTCGATAATTACATAGGAGCGATATTCCGTAGCCTTAGCGACAGCACCCAGCGGGATTCGAATCCAAACACATATTTGTCATCTAAAGTAACTATACTATCTCTAGTTGTGTTTCCTTATTCTTCTGTTTCATTAGATTGCTCTATTAAATTAGTTCATAGTAAAACAAATCTCATCATTTATTTAGGCTAAATATCGAGTCGATAGGTCAATACTAGTAATCAGTTTATTCCTCGTGTTCGATACTCAGATATTCGCTATAGCTTACTACAAACGATAGGTACACTGCCTATCCGCGCGTGGTTTTAGTTATATTATATTCATTTTAATTATACTTGACGTACTTGTACGAACCTTTATTTAAATACACGCACAGCGATCAGTGACCGGTAACTATGCAACGCGATCTGAATAGCGTTTCGTTGGCTTGTATCATCACTCTTAGGAGTGATTAGAAGCTTTTGAAGAACCAAATTCTCTTCAGCGCCTTCTTCGACATCGCCCTCATCGGAATCCTCCGCATCGCAAACAACTTCTCCACGGTCTCTTTCCCACGAGAGCAGCTATTCGTCTTTAGGGGCATTCGGTAGAACGATGACCGACTTGGTCACGTCGGTAGCAGCGGATCGACGCAGGCTTAGCGTACGGGTTGCTTTCCTTTTCTCTCCTACAGGACGCATGGGCCGTTTTCCAGTCGTCTTCTCTTCATCTCGCTCGGCAGACGGCTGGGGTCGTGAGGTTCCCCGGCGTGAGACGGATCTCAAGGTACAAATGAGTGCTTTCTGCTTCGAGAATTGTCAGTCATCTCAGCCTTGATGGCTTAAATTTCGAGCCTCTGTCATTGTCCGAATCATTGGACCCCAATGCGATCTCGAATGCTTTCTCGAAGTCCTCCAAATCTCTCGCGATCGTCTGACCCTCTGACTAGTTGAGATTATTCCACTCAGCGAGTCGCAGGAATTCCGTTGTGTATTCTTGTACACTCCTATCCTTTTTGACGGCATTTCTGGTACTGTTGGAATAGCATTTGCTCGTAATCTAGAGGTAAGATTTCGCTCATCAGTAATTGCTTCTACGATGCCAAGAGCGAATATTTCCCTGGCCCTCTCTCTGTTTCGTCGTCGTTGGACTCTCTCCACCAAGCTGATGCTCTCCACCCTTCAGCCGCAACGCGACCATCTTCACCCTCCGGGCATGAGGCGCATCCATATAGTCGAAGAATTTTTCGACCTCGGGCCATCCATTTCAGAAAGTCCTCAATGCCGAGAGACCCGTCAAGGGTGTCAAGATTCACTTAAGTTGGAAGTTATTATTTGGTTGCGGTTGTTCTTTCTCGTCTAAGCTGAAGCTAGAATTTGAATCAGAAGGGTCTCTGTCCCTTCGTTTGATCTCTTCGCTGCCGCTTATGCCTTCGGGCCTCGAGTTCGTCGAGTCGTCCGAGCACTTCCGAAAACTGCTCTTCCAAGCGTTGGAAGCACTGTTCTATGCGTTGCTTCCGAACGTTTTGCAACGCTTCGCTATTATTCCCGGTCTGATCACCGTCACGACCGTCACCGCTCATCGTGGTCGGCTCTGATACCACTCTGATACGAATAGCCAAGGATCACCACAGTGAACTTGAGCAAATAATTTAGATGATAATAATTTTATTAAACTTAGTCTGTTACACCTTTTTTGCTAGAGCAATTATAAAGGCAAACATTATTTAATAATATTAAAGATAGGTGTCGAATGCAAGGACGGAGCCAATGTAGGCCCAGGGTAGGCACTTGCCCTACCCTTGCCGACCCTAAAAAATATATACCTATATATATTATTGTAACTTATAAGTGCCAACCCTAAAAGGAATACTGCATCTTGCTCGTAATCTATATTTAGCTAGGTGTACGATTTGAATTGCCGCGTTTTCTTCGTCTATT